>JBAMIE010000016.1:8165843-8182773 GCA_037177295.1 Kaempferia parviflora | reverse complement strand
CAACTGCATCTTTGTTCTTTGTTATTTTCAAGATTATCCATATTCTCAGTTTCATAAGTTCGTTTATTTAATATTCTTCTTTCCTATCTCTGTAAAGAAAGATATCTTCAAAAAATATAGCAATATTCCTTGATTCAATTGTTGCCCAACATGTACATCAAGAATTGTTGATTTGTGCACCAAATATTGATATGCACTACTATTGTTAGCATATTCAATAAAAATGCAATTGGTTGTCTTTGGTCCTATTTTGATTTGCTTTGTATTAGGTACTTCCACCTTAGTCAAACACCCCACACTTTTAGATATTTATAAGAAGGTTTATGACCCTTTCCATAACTCATAAGGAGGATTGTCTTTCTTTTTGTGTAGGATTTTATTGAGAATATGGTTTATTAATAAAAATAACTTCGCCCCCCAATAAATTTTGGAGTAAGTGTGAACTTATCAACATAGCATTCATCACTTCTTTAAAAGTTCGATTCTTACGCTCAACAATCCCATTTGATTGAGAAGGGTAAGGAGCTGTCGTTTGATGAATAATACCAGATTTTGTATAAAATTTATCAAATGGACTATCATATTCTCCTCCTCAACCACTTCAAATTCCTTTAATTCATTGACCAATTTGATTCTCAATTCCATTCTTATAATTTTTAAAAGCTTCTAAGGCTTCATCTTTGCCTTTCAATAGATACATATAATAGTATCTAGTGCAATCATTAATGAAAGTAATAAATTACATTTTGTGCCCTCTAGTTTGCACGAAATCAAATATGTCACTGTGAATTAATTATAGAGGGGTCGTGCTTCTTTTCACGGAATGGAAAGCAACGTTGTCATTTTAGCTTCAACATATATTTCACATTTATAAATTAGATCAATATTAAATATTGGCAATAAATTTAAATGCACAAGTCATCACAAAATGTTATAATTTATATGTCTAATTTAAACATAACATAAATTAGAACACTTGACCAAATAAGTAAAATTTATAATTTTATTGCTATTGAATTTACAATGTATAACCATTACATTCATTTTGAATAAACCATTTTTCATGTATCATCTGCCTATGAATTGATCATTTTTTGTCAATACATATTTATTGGATTCAAACACTAGTCTAAAACCAGATTTTGACAAGCGCCGACCCTAACACTAGATTCTTTCAGATATTGGGAACATGAAGCATATCTATTAGTGTCACTTCTTTACCTGATGTCATCTTTAGTTATCACCTTGGCAAGATCAACAATGTTGGAAGTTGTAGAATTGGTCATGTTTAGTTTTCTCCCATTAGTAGATGTATAAGTTGAAAACTAGGCCTTATCAAAGTAAATGTGTCATGTGGCACCAGTATTGACCCACCACTGTGTTGGATTGTCCACCAAGTTGGCTTCAAATACAATGACAAATAAGTCTAATTCTGACATGTCTATTGACACTAACTTATCTTCAGTCATCTGCACTTTAGTGTCTTTTTTGGACGTTGACAGTCTTTGACCTTGTGATTCAATTTGCAACAATTGTGGCGTGTTCCTTGGAACTTCTTGGCCCTCCCTTGGTTCTTCCCTTTATCGAGATTCTTTATCTTTTAGTAAGTATTTCGTTCCATTAGATTTGCTTTTACAAATATAGACATTTTTATTGATTATGATTGCTTGAGATTGTCTTCTTCAATCGCAGTCTTACAATCAGATCCTCAAGTCTAATCTTCTTTTGCTTATGCTTTAGATAATTTTTAAATTCCCTCCATGAAGGTAGGAGTTTCTCGATTATTGCGACAACTTGAAATGACTCATTCATTGACAAGTCGTCGACATGCAAAGTATGTAAGATTATCTGCAACTCTTGTACTTGAATTGTCGCGGTTTTGAAATCAATCATTTTAAAATCTAAGAATTTGCTGATGATGAATTTCTTCAGTCTAGCATCTTCTATTTTGTACTTCCTTTTGAGAGATTCCCATAAAACCTTTGCAGCTAATATTGGATTGTACACGTTGTATAACGTGTTGTCCAAGCCATTGAGGACATAATTTGACATAAGAAGTGATTATGTCCCCGAGCATCATATGTTGTCTTCTTTCCTTTGTCATTCTCGCCTTGAGATATGGAGGGGCATCTTCATCTAAGAACCTCGCACGCAAGGTTCAACATGGTTAGGTAAAACAACATCTTTTACTGCCTACCTCTTAAAATCGGTACATGTAAACTTCTTTGGTTTCTCGCTATGCGTCGGTAGAACAGGGGTTATCGATGATGAATCCATCAAGATTGCATGGAAAAATTCATCTTAAAATTGTTGGATCTAGTGCAATCTAAGAGCAAGTAGAATGACAGTATAATACCACTTTGAGGAAGTCGAGGCTAGAGTTGGACTCTATCTCTTTAAGACGAATTTGTTCGCATATGATGCTCACAGAACACTATAATCGTCTCCCAAGATACAACAACTTTATCTTGCAATGGCAGCACTGCAAATCGCAAGACCTTCGAACCAAAGAAGCATCTCGAACTCTCCAAATGCAAGTATGGAACACAATACTTGCTTTGGTTTGAAATAGAATGAATTGAGTGAATCTAATGAGAATGTGAGGGACCTTATGTATACCAAATGAAGGGGTTATAAGAGCCTTTTGGTTCAATTAGATCTCATTTATCAAATTGAATTGGATGATCTAGGTTGTATCCCTTCCTAAGAGACACAATGCCTCTTCATTGGATGCATTCTTTTTGAAATCAATAGTTCAGATTGAGCCGGCGAAACCGCACTTATCCTTTTCAAGTTGGATGAACCAGATTTATCCATCTTAATCGATGATCCAAATTAAGATATGCCACCAATCCATGTGATTTCACATTCACATATTAATTTGTTCAAAATCAATTTTCCAACCGACTATTCATTAGAGGACTCTAGGGACAATGAGAAGGAAGTAGGACTCAAAATTCGATCTACTCTTGAAGTAAAAGTACGTTGAGCCAGTGTAGCGATCGTGCTTGAGCCTGACACATGTTTGCATGTAACGGAAAAGGTATCAACATTTGCCAAGAGGATCTTAAGTGAGATGTTAGGAAAAAAAATATTCATCAAGATATTATTGATGTAATTTGTTATATATAAGGAAAATACATAATTTTGAATAACATTTTAAATTTATTTTTCTTTTCTGATATGGCCAAGGCCATGGACAATATGTGCAACCAAAGAGGCAAGAAAACATGATCAAAGAGTTTTTCCTGAGATCAATTAGTTATTAAGTAGTAAGGTGGAAATACAATTGATGAGATATGATAGCATTATCTTGATTTTTTATAAGACAAGTGCATGATACAAAAGGGCCACAATAGTTTCTATTATATTAAAATATTTCTACTCTATGGATTCATTTTACTCTAGAATGAATGCAAGAACAAGAGACTCGATAGATAATACAAAAAAAATGTGATATTTCCCTCCCTAGTTCGAGTAGAGAGATTGATTTTTACTGTTAAAGTTGAGCATTCAATGTCTTTGAAATTGTAAACAAAATATGTCAAAGTGATAATTTTTTCTAGTAAATAATCAAGTATATTTTAAAAAATGACCAACAAAGGTAACATAATAATGAAGCAAAGTTGGCAAATTATAGTTATATTGATAATCTGTTCAACCTATAAGACAAAGAGAATGGTAGCCAAGACGAGTATGCTAGAAAGACTTATTGATACATTCATCAATGAAAACAATAGTAGAAAAACATTAGATATGACAATTCATGTCTAGTTTCCATACGAAGAAGAATAGTTTTTGTTACCAGTGAAGCTGGGCGTCAAGTCAAGGAACTACTTCTTGGATTTACCTGGTGAGAGGAATGTGGGGTCGGACTGTCTACTCAGAATTAGTTAGGTTGAATAATCCGGATACCTAGTATAAAAAAATTAATTTTTGTTGCTCAATCTTTCACAAAGATTCATGAAGATGAAACAAAAAAAAATCATTATCAAGAGTGAATTAATGAAAATAAAATAACTTTTAGTAATAGAAAGAACAAAAAAAGATAATTTATCAAGTGAAAAGTTTGATTAAATGAATGAAAATATGTTTTATATAAGGTGAGAAATGTGCAAAGCTAAATCGTTATCTATTTGTCACATGTTGAATCAATGGAAGTGTGTAAAAAGTGCTTAGTTGGTTATCAAGAGAAAGAGATTCAAGCTCAAGATAATTAGGATATAAATCCACAGACTAACTTTCGATCAAACGTCTTGTAGTATTCATACTCATTGTTATCCTCATTCTCTACTTCGTGCTCCTTGATTGCTTCGATTATTACTAAATTATGTGTAGTGAAGGAAAAAGGGGCTACAAAGTTCCTTCTAGATTGAAGTCGTAGTAAATGATCATACGGGAGCAAGGTTCTTGAGGAAGTCATCCACAATGACGACGGGCGAGGTAGCACAATACCGGTATTTGGTTTTGCAACCCTTAAATATTTAAGGGTTGTGTGCACTAGAACAACTAGTGTTGAAGAGGAAGAAGAAGCCATTATTGTGAGTGGAGATGTGTTAGGATCAACACTTCGTACTAGAAAAGCAACAAACAGAGAGGAGAAATAAATTTTATTATTCTGTAGTACAAAATTTATCAACTACATCAATCATAGGTATTACATGGAGCATTATATCTTTGGCAAGCTTGATAAACAATATAATCTATTGTTTCTAATTAATCAAAATCAATTCTATTCCTATTTTACTTGTTTGGTTTAGACTTTTCGATCATCGTTAAATACTTCTCACTAAATCACATGAAATCAAAAAGAAGAGATCCCTCTTAGATTCAAAAGTATCAAAGGATGAAAGATTGAGTATGTTACCATGTAAATGTACTAAAGCTAAAATATGCATCTCCTAATTCAAGCCCTCAAAGAACAAGCATATACCTCAAAGTAAGCAAACCCTAAGTCAAATAATTGTCTTGTGAATTGATATAAATTGATCTTCTCAATCAAATTGCAAGCAACATGTTTTATAAAATTATTAATTGGATTCTATTCATTATAGACCGTACTGCTTTGGTTCACCTCCTTTGTTTTGTCCCTTTTTTTTCTCAGAAAATGCTGAAATTTGAACAATTAATACATATCTACTTAAATCATAGAAATAAGAAAAGAAAACCAGAAAGATAAACACAATGAAGAATGAAATCTGAGAGAAGTGATTAGATCTGACCTGAAGTATGTAGATTGGTAGGCATCCACTGTTTCATTTGCTGCTGCTGAAGAAGAAGAAGCCGAGGAAGATGAAGGCTTCTCTCTATTGATTAATTGAATACAAATTAGAAAGAAAATATTGATTATGCAAATCAGTAATGGAATGTTGGGTGTAAATTAAACAAATTATACTTACAATTAAACAGATTTAACTTAATTATTACATAGATAGGATTTGATAATTAGCTACTAGACATGCTTGTGTTTCTTCCTCATAAGTCATAAATAGAGATCCAAATCTGAGAGCTTTAGATCTTGCTTGGTCATGGCAGCCACCGCCGGCGGCGACCTTGCTGGAGTTTCTTTAACGCTAGCAGACTCGGGGAAGCAGTCCAAGTTGACTCCGAAGAGCCTGACTCGCTTTGTGCCGCCGGTCGACGCCGCCTGTTCGCTAAAATGTGAGACAGAATTCATCCCCTGCACTTGCGCTGCCTTCGGGAGTGGCAGCGGCAGTGGCAGCGGCAGCCCAAAGTAGCTCCAAGGCGGCGGAGGGAGAGGCGGAGGGAAGGGGAAGGAGAAGCCTCGGAGGATCGGCCGGTAATTATTGTAATCATTGAGATAACAATTGTAGCTACCACTGTGCTTCTGGCGCTTGCAGTCGATGAAGTAGAGCTGGCGGTTGCGCGCGAAGGAAACGGTGTCGCCGGCGAGGAGCCCCTTCTCCTTGACGAATCGGCTCCACCCCTTGGTGATGACGTAGCTCTGGCTGCTGCTCCAGTAGGAGTAGCGGAACCGCCAGGCGCGGCCGGTGCACGCGTCCTCGAAGCTCAGCAGCACCCCCTTGGTGCTCTCGCCGGCCGACGACTCCGGCGCGGGGAAGTGCCTCTCCGCGTGCTGCTTCGGGATCACCAGCCGGTTCAGCTTGCCAACGTCGCTCGGCGTCACCACCTTCTCGAACATCAACTCCCTCGAGTTCCCGTCTTCCTCCATGCCAACAAGCCAAGAAGATGAGCAATCAGTGAGAAGAGAAGAAGAGGAGAAGCACAAAACTTAAAGGCCTGAAAGGTACGTGAGAGGGTGAGCGAGTGGAGAGGGTGAAGGGGGGTGGTGGGCCGGCAGGGACCATGAATCATGCATCTCATTGATCTAGCTCATGTGAGGGTCAACATGTTTTTAAACTGTCATCTGATCGATCGATGGACACCATTATATTGTTATCTTGTTTTAAACTGTCATCTGATCGATCGATGGACACCATTATATTGTTATCTTGTTTTGATCCACTCGTAAATCTCACCGCGGCAAAATTCGTTACCTTAACGATTCTCTAGTACCAACCCCATGGATTTAGAGGAAGGTTCATGCAGACAAGTAGAAAATGCATGGTGGGGTAAATCTCAAGTTGTCAATTTATGAGAATTGACTCCTAACCATTACACAAGAGATGTTATGTACCCACCATCTGCACTACGCCCGGGAGCAATCCATCCACTATCAAAAAGCGATGAGCCGATGACAACTTTCTTTTCATGATATAGCCTTGTTCTTATGACAAAGCATAAAGGGCTCGTTGGGAGTTAACTGATGAGGTCCCTTCGATGCCTAAGTCATCATGGATCCCCAAAAAGAGTATAACAAAAAGTAGATAAAAAAATGAAGTAAAATAGATGAGATCATATTTTCTTCTTGAGGGCCTTTAAGGGACACACCTCACCTCGTAGATGGAAGCATGAGGGACACATCTCATGGAGAGACCTAATTAAAGGTGTCATTATAACCTCTATGTCCTTTCACATTATGGTAACTCGTGTATCTTCGTATGCCGGAAGGTCGGACAAGCGGCACGTCAGGAGATTGGACAAGAAAACTCGAACTGACTCGACAACTCAAGGTGAAACCATGTAGGTACATTCTACCCCGACCCTATTGGCATAGCGCAGTTGGTACTCGAATGACTAACTTATCAGATTGGGTACAAATTGATTCTTGGGGCGCTTCATCCCCCTGGGTTATATGCCCTCCCACGGCGGCAAAATCCATCCACTATAGAGTAAATCTGTTACCTTAACGATCTCCCTAGTGTCAGCCCCACGAATATGGAGGGAGGTTCATGCAGGTATACAAGTAGAAAGTGCATGGTGGGGTAAACCCCAAGTTGTCAGTTCCTAAGAATTGACCCCTAACCATTATGCAAGAGATGTCATATACTCACCGTCTGCATTACGGCCTGGGGGCAATCCATCCACTACTATCAAAAGCGATGAGTCGATGACAACTTTCTTTTCATGATGTAGCCTTGTTGTCATGACATAGCCGACTCTGCAAAGCTTTAAGGGCTCATCGGGAGTTAACCGACGAAGTCCCTTCGATGCCTAAGTCATCGTGGAGCCCCGAGTATAACAAAAAGAAGATAAAAAAATGAAGTAAAATAGATGATCGTATTTTCTTCTCGAGGGCTTCTAAGAGACACACCTCACCTCATGGATAGAAGCACGAGGGACACATCTCATGGAGAGACCTAATTAAAGGGTGTCCTTATAACTGCGGTGTCCTTTCACGTTATGCATGGTAACTGTGTATCTTCATATGTCAGAAGGTCAGACAAGCGGCACGTCGAAAGATTGGACAAGCCAACTCGAATTGACTCGACAACTCAAGGTGAAACCATGTAGGTACCAATTGGCGTAGCGCAGTTGGTACTCGAGTGGCAAACTTATCAAATTGGGCACAAATTGATTCTTGGGGCGCTTCATCGCCCTGGGTTATATGCCCTCCCACTTAAAAGGCCGCTGCTGCGTACGGTGGACCAAATGATATTGGACCGCTTAGAATAAAGGATATCAGCTTCTACCGGATGTGCATGGGTGCATCCCGCTGAGTTGAAGCCAAGTAAATACCGACCGTATCATTCTACTAAGTAAGTTGAAAGCACCTACATAAAGCAACTGTTTCATGGCAGGAAATTAAGAGGGCACTGTTAAAATGACAGTACGTGATTGATTTTCAATGAATTATATCGATTAGGGCAGAATTCAAAAGACTGATCATGTGAGGCTGTCCTTTTTGAATATCATATGGGGAATTTATATCCATGTCTCCTGTGCAAAACTCTGACCTAATGTTATTATTGTCATTGGCTCGCGCCAGTCCACAGTGCACAGACGGTGCCTCTCTGAACAATTTCCGTATGCCCCTGCAAAGGAGAAAAACTGTCCAGTGAATGCATGCATGATCCATCTACAGTTTAACCAATAGAGCTAACACAGTGGCCATGAACTCTCAAACCATCCACAATTAGCTTTCCAAACCAGAGAATAAAAGGGACAGATAGGCTTCCATGGTTAAGCATGGCCAAGAGCAGGGTAGGGGCCCTCCATGCCATGTACCATCTCCTTCGCTAAGGACGGACGTATTTTGAGTGTTAGAAAATACGTCGAGCTTTAACAGAAAGTGAAAAATAGGGACCCCTCTATATGTATATCATTATTGATCTATATATGTGTAGGATTTACTGGTGAGAGGTACATGCATGCTGATATTTTGCAGTCATGATCAGTAGATATCATGATGAGTGAATGGCAGAGGTTTATAGGAAGGAGGGCGATGCCACTTGGAATGTCCCCAGCCCTTTGCAAATTTTGTTAACAGCGATAGAACTTAAGAGTAGTTGGATTTTATTTAATTAAATTTTTTTCTAGCTAGTCATTCTTCTTTAGTAGTGTTCATGTTGTTCGAGAATTAATTACTTTCTCTTCCTCTTCTGTTTCTCGCCATGGAAGGCAGGCGTCGTCGGAGGCTATCAGAAGCGCCGTCGTCGGGGCTGCAGACGCCGTACGTGCGCCATCAAAGACGACGCCATCGCCGGAGCAGCAAATTAATCGCTATTATCTCTGCGATCCATGCATGCATAGATCTGCAGCGTCATTATAAATTTAGATCGTAATTGTAGATTTTTGGCCATCTCTCGTTGCGCTTATTCATTCTCATGGTCACGGAAACTGCGCGTTGGCTGTTGGGTCGCTTTCTCGGCCTCTCTTTTTCTCTGCAACGATTCATATAAAAAGAGAGAAAAAGGACAGCGTAAAAGGAGAAATATAAAGTAAAAGAAAATAATAATAATTTATTGTTTTAAAAGAAGGATCTGAGTTTATTACTATTATTGTTATTATTATTATTTGGATTGTTTTATTGTGTATTTGAAGAGCATGGAACATGTTGCATTAACTTAGTTTGGAAGCATCAGGCAAAAAGCTGCGGGTCACACAATTAATGCACTGGATGCAAACTAATACTTTGCTTCCAATAATTGATATGGCCAATAAAGGTTTAGGTCTTTGTCCCTTCCTCCTTCTCATCCTCATCCTCCTCTGTTTTTCTCATCCTATGACTATGAATAGTATGCAATTGGAAAAGAAAATTAAAAAATACACGACAAGAATTTCCTTAATTAGCGGTGAAATTAGTGATGGAATTTAATTCCATCTTTAATTAGTGAACAAAATTTATTTCAGTTGTTAAAAATAGTTAAAATTTGATCCCTTACCTTTTCCTTCACACGTGCTTGATCAAAGCCCTAAAATCCCAATTTCTCTCCGCTACACGATTCGCTAGCTGATCCCTGATCTTCTCTCCAACGTGTGACTGAAAGCTCCTCTCCCCTTACCTTTGCCCTCCCCTCTCCGACCTAATTTGGGCGCGGCGAGGTGTGCCGGCCTCCATCTGAAGCATGCCGACGAGGTTGGGCGTGACCTCGGCCGCCGCCTTACGGCGCAGGGCTGGCCGACCACGAGCTTGGCTAGCCTCAACCAAGTTTACGACGTCAACCCTTGTTGTGACCCAACTCGCGGCTTTAGCACTGGCTATGAGCTTGACCAGCCTTTGCTTGGCCGACCTCAACTTGGTCGGCCACAAGCTCGGCCACTACCTTGATCAATTAACCCTGCCTGCTAGCTTATCCATCCGCTAGCTTGGGCGGCCATGAGCTTGGGCGGCCGCAAGCTCGACCGTGACCTTAGCAAGCCCTGGTCGTGAGCTTGGCCAACTAAGAGCTTTGTATTTATCAAGCGGACATGAAACTCTGAAAATGATTATTGTTTTAAATACACTTGTATTTGATTGTTGACTTCATAGTGTTGTTTGTGCAGACGTTGTTTGTGTAGGCGTCTTCTTTAGAGAGACTCTAGCTAGCTTCTTCGTACACTGATTTTAGGTATATCATAAATGATTATTTAATGATATAATTAAGGTTAAGTTTAAACTATATGCATGCTTAGTTGTTTAATTTTACATGTTTAATAATGTTGCAAAAAAAAATTTCATTAAGTTACAATGTATATAAATAAAACTTGGATGTACAATAAGTTAGAAAATATATTTATCACTGAAGAAAATTATGATGGAGTTGAACATTTTATGGAACTCGTTAAGCATCATTCGAGTATGAATGGTGACTAGTTACATTTTCCATGCAATCATTGCAAATGTAAAAATATAACTTTCTGTGATGAAGATACCGTAAAAGTACAACTAAGTAAAAATGATTTTGTTCCAAATTATTACAACTGGTACTGTCATGAAGAATCTTTTTTTTTGAGCCAAATGAACCTTCTGTTGTTTCATCATCTAATAATAATGCAAAACAATCAATGATTTACGACGCAATAAATGTGGTTGATTATTCGAATATAGATGAAATACCAACACCTAAAATTCAGAAGTCATCTGACATGTTAAAGTCTAGGTAAAGAGAAATATGGGAAAGCAGTTCTTCTGGTCATTCTCAACTATCAGGTATTAAACAATTATTGAACATCAAGGCAGAACATCATTTCTTAGAACGATATTATGATGATATTTGTCAATTAATGTCAGAGTTACTCCCTGCTGATAACATAATGACTGATAGTTTCTACAATACAAAGAAATTGGTAAGGGGTTTAGGTTTGCTTGTGGAAAAAATTAATTGTTGTATAAATAACTGCAAGATCTTTTAGAATGGAGATAATGAACTTATTGAATACAGAATGTGTAATCATCCTCGTTATAAGCAACATAGTCACATATCAGGGAAGAAGAACAAGAATTTACCCTGAAAAGTTATGTATAACTTATCATTAACTGTCATACTTCAACGCTTGTATGCATCTACCGCAAATAGCAAACTACATGAGGTGGTATCATGAGAACGTACACTAAAGAGATATAATGTGTCATCTTTTTGACTCCCCTACATGGAAACATTTTGATACAATATTTTTCTCTTTTACAATGGAACCACGTAATATAAAATTGAGACTTTGAATAGATGAATTGCAACATTTTGGTTAATCTAGACAATAATATTCATTGTGGCTAATCATATTAACACCATATAGCTTGCCGCTATGGATGTACATGAAAAATGAATTCATATTCCTTACTGTGCTTATTTCAGGACTAAAGAATTCAAAAGAGAATATAGATTTTTTTTTTTTTTGCAACCTCTAATTGCTGAGCTGAATGAATTATTAAATGTAGGATCAGAGACTTATGATATTACAAGTAATACTAATTTTACTTTGCATGTTGCTTTATTATGGACAATTAGTAATTTTCCAGCATACTCAATATTGTCAAGATAAACCAGACTGATAAATTAGCATGTCTACATTACATGATAGAGTCTGATATATTTTCATTATCTTGTAGTGGAAAAATATTTTGGTTTGATAATCATCATAAATTTTTACCAAAAGAACATCCTTTTAGATGAAATAAGAAAGAGTTTATAAAGAATGTAGTCATAAAAAAACTTCCACTCATAATCAAGACAAGAGAGGAAACACTTGAGAAAATATACAACTATGGATTTGTACGAGTAACTCAAATAGGTTTCGATGATTGAAATAAATACATGGTGAGATTTTGCAAGTGTGGTTGAAAGAAAAGAAACATATTTTGGAAGCTTCCATATTGGAAGTATTTACTTATTCGTCATAATTTAGATATAATGCATATTAAGAAAAAAAAATCGATAATATCTTCAATACTATGATGAATGCTCCTAGAAAAACTAAAGATACAACAAAATCACATGAGGAATTAAAAAATTAGTTAGCAAATCTGAGTTGCAGCAGAATGAAACCGTTGGTGCTAGAAGCATAGCTAATCGAATCTATATTTTGATATTGGTAAAGGTTCAAAGTTAGGGGTTATGTGTGATCTAATGTATTTACCAAGTGTGCAAAGTAAAAGACTTGACGGGTCTAGAGAACTTGACGCCAAGCTGAAGTCCAGTTAAGTCAGGGATGACCTGATAACTGACAGGAAACCTAGATAGCTCAAAAGAGAACATGGTATTTGGCAAGAAGTCCAGTTGGGTCTGCAGGACCTAACAACTGACTAAAGTTCAGATGGAGTATCTGGTAGGAAGACTTAGTAGGTCAGACGATAAGTCAAGTGATTTTGAAAATAGTAAGTAAGGTAAGTCACTAGAGGAGAGATATCGAGTGAGGACGAGTCCCAATGAAACTGTAGGCACTGGTCCAACTTAGATTCATTTTGGAAATCTAAGTTGAGATCAAGACTAGATTTTGTTCTTTGTAAGATAGGATCTAATTCATAAATATAATTCATAATTATATACATGTTGTGTTAACCTTGTGATGCAAGTAAGAGTTGTGGACCAAGGTGATCCAAGCGCTTGAAAGGGATCCAGACGCCTAGACCTGAGGCGCCTGAAAGGGATCTAGATGCCTGGACCCAAGGCTCTTGGAAGGGATCCAGGCTCCTGAGATAGGATAAAGCCTCGAATGATAAGTTTTATCCAATCAACATCACATCAGCGCTAGCTTGAGGTGCCTTGAAGGGATCCAGGCTCGCTTAGGACTGAGGTGCTTGGAACGATTGAGGCGCCTGGATGCAGATAAGTTATGACGAGATTGTTAGCACTGGGTCAACACATTGAACCTTCCAGAGCATGATTGCACCAACAGAGATAGGATCAGATCAGCTTCGAATAGAAGTGCCTCAAAGGGGATTGAGGTGCCTAGATCAAGCTATAAAAGAAGCATCGATCAGAAGCTTTGATCACTCATTACTTCTACGCTTCAAGCTCTGTTATGCATCCGAAATAATGATACTCTACCACACTCAAGCCTCAATGATGTGAGAATGACACGACGCCGTTACAAGCTCAGAAGAGCCTAGACTTGGGTAACGTGTAGTTGTTACTTTATATTACTCTCGCTTTCTTCTTGCAAGTTTTACTCTAAAGTTGGTAGTCTTGTTACCAACCTATCTTTTGTAAAGAAGCGATTTGATAGTGGATCACCCATCAAGAAAGGTCCAAAGGACTTGAGTCTTGGAGTAGGAGTCATTGAACGCTCCGAACCAAGTAAAAATCACCGTGTTCTTCTTTGTCTTTTTAATTCTATTGCACGACTCTATGGTTTTTTGAACGAATTTTAAACGCGTATGAAGAGCCCTATTCACACACCCCCTCTAGCACTATTTTTGATCCTTCAATTGGTATCAGAGTGGGGACCCTCTGAATTGATGCAACCATCATTCGAGTAGATTTATTTTTTACGCCTTTTTTTTATCAATTTTTCATTTTAAGATTTTCAACCTGAGTCTAAATTGGTACAATCATCTCTTTTGACAAGTCTTTCAGTTTTCTGTTATTTACTCAAAATTGATGCAACACCACTCGAGTGATTCTTTCATTTTATTCATTTTCTCCCACACTACTAATCCAAGACCTAGTCTTAGGACATTATTCTTTCTCTCGCTTATTTTTTGTTTACAAGAACTAAATGGCCCAAAATGAGGGATGCAACACCGTTCATCCCCCACTCTTCAACAGAGACAATTTTCCATACTAGAATAGTAGAATGGAGGTGTATATGAAGACGGACATGGAACAATGGTTGAGCACTCAATGAAGAAGGTACATAACTCTGGTGGATAACACATCTTGTGTGCTCCTCAGCCTAGAAGAATGGAACCCAGAAGAGAAGAAGAAAGCACAAATATATTCCAAAGCAATAAACACCCTCTAATGTAGATTGATGAAGGAAGAATTCAATTGGATTAGATCGTTCTAAAATTCGAAGGACCTTTAGGACAACCTAATTGAGCTACACGAAGGCACAAACGACTCCAAAGTAACTAAACAATATTTGTTATTAAATAATTTATTTAACATAAAAATGCATGATGGAGAAACGATAAGTCAACTGCACACGAGGATCAAGAACATCCTCAATGGACCTCACATGATCGACCACCAGCTGGAGAAGAGGGACATAATAAGGTACATTCTAAACTCATTTCCTAGAAATACACTATGGGCATTTATAGTATATGCTTATAAAGTTTCAAGGAACCTTTCTAAATTAAAATTAAATGAATTTTTTTATGAATTAAAACTGCATGAACAAACTAACTCAAAATAAGTCGAGAAGGTATAGTTTTTCTTGTAGAATCTGTCAAGGAGGTGAAGACAAGACTCCAAACCAAATTCGAGCTCATTCTGAGTCTGATTAGTGAACATGGTAAGAAAATGTTCACTAGAAGAAAGAAGGACTTCCCCAAAAAGGACTTGCAAAAGATGATCAAGTCAACCTCTAGCAACCCAAAAGAAAACATCACCTATTTCGGATTTAACAATAAGGGTCACTTCAAGCATGAATGCCCCAATTTAAAAGAAGACAGATCCAAGAAGAAAACAAGAAAGAAGTCACTCAAGGCCACATGGGATGAATCTTTTTCAGAAGAATCAGATGCGGAAGTACTAAAGTAGGCAAGCTACCTCACACTGATAGCAACCAGACCTGAGTCGGAAAGTGATTCAGACTGAGAAGAAGAGTCCGAGTATGAATCAAGCTATAGATCCGTATCCATTTCCGAAGATTCCAACTAGGTAGAATTTAATATAAATGCAAAAAAAAAAAAATTAAAGTAATTGCATGCTTAAATAGGAAATTAACTAAGTATGAAGAACTAGTTAAATTGCTCCTTAAGGAAAACCAAGACCTTAAGGAACAACTTAACTTGAATTCCTCAACTAAACAAGTTCAACATGGAAACTCAACTCAAGTTGCAAAACTTGAGGAAGAGAATTCCATATTGAAATGTGAAGTTGTTATTAGGACTTTTAGAAAAGTTCACCACAAGATCCAAGTACCTAGATATGATATTTGGATCCCAAAGAGCTGTATATAACAAGTTCGGACTCCGATACAAATCCAGATCAACTAATAAACCATTTATTTCACTTGTTAAACAAAATAAAAAAAAAAATAAATCAAAGCATGGGTTCTGGAAGCTTACCTAACTAAGCAAGTAGGACAAAATCAATACTATGTACCTAAAAATCAAATTCATTATATAAATATAAAACAAAAAATATATGATTCAGGGGGAGGCACCAAATTAGTTGGAACCTCAAAAACAAAACCTACCTACTTGAGTAACTAGGACTAGTTAAATTAGGGTGAGTTTCTAACTGTTAAGGTCAAATTTTAGTACTAAGTCCCCTGGATAAGACCAATTGAAAAGTTTTTCTAAGGCACATGGTTACTTCTAATGATATCCAAATGACTCACCACAGCCTGGAAGCTTATCCAAGAAAGCTTGCTTGGAGGACCCAAGGCCACGTTTAAATCAAATACAAGTTAAAACAACTCCGGATAATTAACATAACTCATTTCATAAAATTATAAGATTACTTTGGTTGAAAAGGTAGACCGGGTGAGATGAATAAGGAAAAATTAATTATAAACTGCAACTAAATTAAAACTTAACTTAATTAACAACTTAATTTTAAATTTTAAATTAACTTAATTAAAACTTAATTTAAATTAAAAAAATAAATTAAACTTAATTTAAATTAAAAATTAAATTAAACTTAATTAAAACTTAATTTAAATTAAAAATTCAATTCAATTAAACTTAATTAAAACTTAAAATTTAAATTAAACCTTAAGTAAAAAATTCAATTAAAACTTAATTAATTGAACCTTTAATTAAATTAACTTAATTAAATCCAACTCAGTTAATTAATTAAATTAAAACTTAATTAAAACTTTAATTAAAAATTCAATTAAAAGTTTACATTAAAAATTAAATTAAACCTTAATTAAAAATTAAATTAAAACCTTAATTAGAAATTAAATTAAAAAAATAAATCAAAATTTATTTACCTTAAATCAAACAAATTGAGGCACATGTATCAAATACAGGCTCCCACACCACCTCAATAGAGGTCTGAATCAAATTCATGCGCCCTAAGCCGACTCTTAAGGCACCCACGATTGTTCACCATGGAGCCCACGGGTTTCACACTTGAGGCGCCTATAACTAACCCAGGTGCCTAAATGATGTCAAATGTCTCGGCGCCTATATAAATATAGGCATGCACCTAGAAACCCTTATAAGAGACACCCGAGACCTCGGGTTACAAGTGCCTCAACTGGAATTTCTCCTCTGATTTCCACCACATTTTCAACTCTAGTACAAGTTCGGTCAGCCTAGGTCATCAATTTCTTTATAAAAGTTCCAAAATGCCAAGGTAACACCCAAAATGTGTAACGCCCCAAAATTTTCATAGAAAATTTTTAAGCATTTAATTATGTAATTTCATGATTTATGGAAATTTTTGCAAAAAGAAAATGCTTAAAATGAAAGATAGCAAAAAGAGGGATAGCGGGGGATTGAACCCGGGACCTCTTGAGTGATGGAAAG
>JBAMIE010000016.1:8144167-8165743 GCA_037177295.1 Kaempferia parviflora | reverse complement strand
AAAATTCCATAAAAATACTCTAAAATTCCAGAAAAATCATAGAATATTTATGAAATCATTTTTAGAAATTTTGGGGCGTTACATTACCTCTTCTAAACTATAACTTCAATGGTTAAACAAAATCTCAACTTTAATTTGAACTATCAAAAGTTCTGAATCATCTACTACAATTCAATTTGTATGAATAATAAATTATTATTTATATTTTAATTTAAAAAATACTTAAAAGTTTTTAAATATAAAAAATAAAAAAATTAAACTTATTTAAATTGTATATTGTATTGTTTTAGAGTATAAAATAATTATATTTCATATAATATATTTATCATTTTGCTCTATTTTTTTCAAAAAAAAAGTGACTCATTTTTATTTCTAGTAATATTTTAATATATAAAATAATTTTATAAAAAAATTAATTAATTTTACAATGTTACAAAATTATTTTATATATTTTTATTAACTTCATCTATTTATTGGAGTAAATGGTAAAATCGTCACCTTTAGGGTGACTCCACACTCTGTGGAAAAGGGGTAAATAACAAGAGACATCTGCCTTAGTACAACGGTTCTTTGTACGGAGAGATTATATTAGGATACAATCAGCTATGAGAGCTTGAGTTTAAAGTGGACAATATATGTCATTGTAGAAATATGTAGATCCTTTTGAACACAACAAGTGATATCAGAGTTATAGTTCAGACCAGATTGTAAGATTGTAAAGACGCTAGAGGCGGGTAAATAGCGTTCTTCGCCTTTTTGAAAATCACGAGTAAATATATGTAGCGCAAATAAGAGAGAGACAAACAATCACGCTAACACAAGTTTAATTTACTTGATTCGGAGCCTTCGATGAATCTTATTCTAAGGCTCGTACTCATTGAGTGCTTTTGTTGGGCAATCACTATAAGCTCGCGAAGATTACAACAAGTTAAGTACAATGTAGGTATAATAAAATAATACCGACAACAGAAGAAAATATAGTGTTTCGGCATCGTAGAATTGTCTTCGGAGCAGCGCGCAAGAGAGAAAGCCGTTAGAATTGTTGTATTGAGGTTGCTAGTTGAAGCTGCTTATAAAGGCCCCTCTGGGTGCCCGGGCATCCCCATCAGTGTTGACGTGGCACTCTAACGTCGAAAGTCTATCTTGAGAGTTTATCCATCTCCGAGAGCCATGCAAACCGTTGACATGGACCAAGCACCCTCGTTGTACTAAGCTTCTCTGGCGCTTGGACACTCTTTTTCTCATATTCTGATTTTTATGCACAAAAGAATTAGCCAAGCAAATAATATGAAAGATAAAGTATATTTAACAATCTCCGGACTGTCCAGTTCTGACTTTGAGTTTCACTAAAAGTCCTAAGTCGGACCGACGCCTACTGTTCCCTTAACCGGGAAGGTATCCTCACTAGTTCTCTCCTCCAGTTTCTTACATTCACTTACCAGTTGCAGACTTCCTTGACCGGGTCCTTTGACCCACCAGGGCTTCTTGCTAGATCTCAACCAATCTAGACTTCAGTCAATTGTCAACCCAACTTGACTTCCTTTTGTCAAGTCTCAACTAACCTGGACTTATTGTCAGATATTAACCTAGCTAGATTTTAGCTTGGTGTTTGGTCATTCAGATCTTATCAAGTTCATTATCATGCACACTTGATAAAAGTATTAGATCATAAAATGTCTAATTTTAACCATCTATCATTCATCAAAACTTAAGTTTGATCATTAGTGCTAACTACACTAACATAGATGCCATATGGGATGGCCTTGAACAAAGTCGCGAAGAGACCCGAAGCAAGTCAGGGTGACCTGATGCACTTGGGGAAGCCCAGAGCAGGTCAGGTGACCAGATGCTCACGGGGAGGTCCGAAACAGGTCAGGGGTGATCGTATGATCGTGGGGAAGCCCGGAGCAAGTTAGGGTGGTCGGATGCTTGTGAGGAGGCTCAGAATAAGTCAAGGTAACCGAATACTTATGGGGAGGTCGAAATCATATTAGGGTGACCAGATGCTCGTGCCGAAGCTTTGAGCATATCATGGTGATCAGATGCTCGCGGAGAGGCCCGAAACAGGTCATGGTGATTGAATGCTCATGGGCAGGCTTTGAGCAGATCATGTTGACCGGATGCTTGCGAAGAGGCCTGAAGCAAGTTAAAAGTGACAGGATACTTGCAGGGAGGCCCGAAGTAAGTCAAGAGTGATCAGACGCGATGCTTGCAAGGAGGCCTGGAGTAGGTCAAGAGTGATTAGATGCTTGCTAAGAAGCTCGAACCATAAGAGTAATGATGATCTTTCGTTTAAAGGGAGGATTGTTGAGATACAATTAAAGTCTCACGTTGAAAAGATATAGAAAAGATTACGGGTTAAAAAGGATATAAGATATCTCTATTAGCATAAAACCTTTGGGAGTAGAGCCCTAAAGTAAGGGTTAAGCTCAAAGTGGACAATATTATGTTATTGTGGAGATATATAAATTCTTTTAGATATAATAGATTAAACACCCATGTAGGTATAAATTGTGCTAATCCATGAGTGCAACTTGATCTATTTATTTTTTTTATGAAAATACTTCTTAAAATTGATTTATTAAAATTTTATAAGATAATATATCTAATAAAAATTATTTAAATAGCTTTATAATTTAAAGTTTTCATAATGTTAGAAGAATAATGGATATAAGAAAATTTCAAATTTTAGATTGGCGACTAATATATATATCATATATGCAATTAATTAGTTTCTGATTGATCGCTTATTGATTACATATAATTATATTCATTAAGATTGACTACATAAATTATTATTTTTAAAATTAATAGACAATTTCAATTATCGTTATAAAAGTCATGTTATAAAAATAAATTTCTAACTACAATATAATATTAATTAAAATGAGCATAAATTTTTTTTTAAAAAAAAATTGCACACCATAAATTCGACATTATCATATAAAATAAATAAAAGTATTAAAATATTTACTGAAATTTTCAATTGATTAAAATAAAATAAAAGTATGGACGATCATCATCTTGTATATGTTTGTTGCTTTCTCTCCGTTTGACCCGGACAAATTTTCATCTCTCATTTTCTTGAGAGAAACTGCAATTATCTTTCTAACAAAAATCTCGATCTGTAGGGCAAAATTTTGTAGATTCAGTTTCCCTTTCATATTGTGGATCTGATTTCAGAGGATTAATTATACTTTGATTTGATTCCCATCGAGTACTAGGCAATAAACAATTAAAAATGGCTACAATGAGGCTCGGTTCCAAGCCGGAAGAGTTTCAATTGGAAGGTCAAACTTGGTACGCCTCACAAACCTCTTCATCTTTTTTGCGCGACTTGATTCTTCTTTATGACGTACCTCATTGTTTTGTTCTAGGATTTGTGGCCTGAAACTTATCTTTCTGCCTAATTTTAGATGCCAATTTTTTGGTGTGTTGAGGAGATCAGTAGATGTGTTTTTTTTATCTCCATGTTAAGGTTTTCATCAGCTAGTCCATGTTCTTGTTAGTTTTTATACCTTCTTGGTTGTGTGTAGGGTATGTGGATTCTACATACACCAATTTTTAGTTAGTACGGACATTTTCATTGAACTTTTGGTGGATGAAACTTTACATGCATGCACCAATTTTTAATCCCAATAGGAAAATGTTGTTTCAATGTCATTTTACTCCTGATTGCTGATACTCATGTTATAGTTTCTTTGTTAATTATGTGGATTCTATGACATAATTTTTTTTTTTTACTTTTAAACATGATAGATAGGAATTAATATATATCAAGTGTTCATGTATCCGTCGACATAAGCGTGGAGAGGGTAGTAGATTGAATGTCCAAGTATCAGAGTTTGTGTAAATGTTCCTGTTGTTATGTTTCAGATGCTTCGTAATTGTAGAAAGGCAAGGATGAGAATTGCAGAAAAAATGTTTTTTTAACCTGTAAATTTGAAATTGTATTTTCGATGTTGAGTTTTAAAATTAAACTCATTGCAAACTTGTGCATGTCTTCTTTTCTAGTAGGATGATAATAATTGTCATTGGTTTTTCTTTTACGTGCTAAAAAAGAGTCATAGATATATTGTGATCAGTTTTCTGCATCTCACAGGATATGTAAGAATGAATTGCTCAGTGATATCTCAATCAAGGTCGGAGAGGTGTTCTTTCAGCTCCACAAGGTATTTTTCGTTATATGAAACCTACCTACTTGATTACCTTCTTTTACAATATCATTTAATAATGCTTCACTAGAAGCATTACTAGCTAGCTAGAACAGATTCAGCTTTGAGATGCATGAATGATGAATGATCGTATGTATCTGTATGTATCTTCTCTGTAATTTGCAGTTTCCATTGATTAACAGAAGTGGGTTGCTGCACAAAATGATCAGCGAATGGCACAGCGACGATGATGCAAAAGATTGCATACTGGAGCTCCATGACATCCCTAGCGGCGCCAAGACTTTTGAGCTCGTCGCAAAGTTTTGCTACGATGTGAGGATAGAGCTGAATTCTTTGAATGTGGTTGCTCTTCGATGTGCTTCGGAATACCTGGAGATGACTGAACAGTACGGAGGAGGAAATCTGATGATGCAAACTGAAAACTTCCTGGAAGAGGTTCTCGGCTATTGGAGCGACTCAATGAAAGCGCTGTTAACATGTAAGGATGCTCTTCCTCATGCAGAAGATCTCAACATTGTGAGTAGATGTATCAATTCATTGGCCGGAAAGGCATGTGCTGATCCGACGACGCTATTTAGTTGGCCTGCAACCGACGGACAAGGTAGCATGAAGAACGTGCAGGGGGGCAGTGTACTTTGGAATGGAATTGGAAGTACAACAGGAAGGGAAAGGTCCCCAGGTGCTGATTGGTGGTATAAAGATGTTACTTTCCTCGACTTTGCTATCTATAAGAGGCTCATTCAGGCTATGAAGTCGAAAGACATGAAGGCAGAGGACATTGCAGGATCTCTGGTGCAATATGCAAACAGATGGCTTCCGGGATTGACTAGGCATTCTGCAGGCTCACAAGAGAGTTGCAATACTACCTTCAATTCTTCCAGCTCCTCTTTGATTCAATTGGAAAGTGACCAAAGGCTTCTACTCGAACAGATAGTCGAGCTCCTGCCCCTGGAAAAGGGCGTCACTTCTTCCAAGTTTTTGCTTGGCTTTCTCCGGAGCGCTATAATACTGCAAGCGAGTCCCCTCTGCAGGGAGAATTTGGAAAAGAGAGTGGGGGCTCAATTAGAGGATGCCACACTAGAAGATCTCCTAATACCCAATCTCGGTTACTCGATTGAAACTCTTTACGATGTCGACTGCATGCAAAGGATCCTTGACTATTTCATTTCTGTTAACCACCCGGAACGATCCTTGACCACTTCACCTTGCGTGGAGGACGATGAGGGACAGTTGATTGCCTCCTCTACGGCACTTACATCTATGACCATGGTAGCAAAGCTGGTCGATGGCTACCTTGCAGAAGTAGCTTCGGATGTTAATTTAAAGATTCAAAAGTTTCAGTCTTTGGGGGCTTTAATTCCTGACTATGCCAGGCCATCAGATGATGGAATCTACCGAGCTATCGATGTTTTCCTAAAGGTTCGTATCGTACGTATGCATGTGTTATTTATAGTTAAATTTTCCTTATATCCATTAATCCATTCTTAATTATATATAATAATTAATTAACAACACAATCTTCAGTCACATCCGTGGTTAACAGATTCGGAGCGGGAACAACTTTGTCGACTAATGAACTGCCAGAAGCTGTCTTTGGAGGCATGCACACATGCGGCACAGAACGAGAGACTGCCTCTTCGAGTCATTGTGCAAGTGCTCTTCTTCGAGCAACTTCGCTTGAGGACGACTATAGCAAGTTGGTTTTTTGCCAATGATAACATAGACATTAACCCAGCTGAAATTAATGCTCCTCCTCCTCGTATGCTACTACCTAAGATCAATAGCCGGGACAACCAAGAAGAGACCATCTTGCAAGACCAAGATTTCCAGAACTTGAGCTACGAAGAGATGCGATCGAGAGTGTTTGAACTGGAGAGGGAATGCTCAAGCATAAGAGAAGAAATCAAAAAGATGGAAAGGCCGAAAAGTAATTGGAACGTCTTAATAGCCAAATTTGGATCTGGGATGAGATTGAAGCGGTCTGGTAGTACTAGTAGTACTAAAAACAAAAAATAACAACTAGCTCCTAATATATAGCTAGGTAGATTATCAATGAAATTAACGTACGCACTCTTGATTATTCTTCACTCTTTTTATACATGCATGCTTGAGATCTGTACCACTTGGAACGAAAAATTAGCAATGAAATTAACGTACGGACTCTTGAGATTTACACTTTTTATTCTTCACTCTTTTTATACATGCAGGCTTCAGATCTGTTCCACTTGGAACGAATTAATATTCAAAAAATAATACAATTTATTCTGCATATTTCACAAATTAAATATTGGATGACGATTGTTACTAGTTGAATTTTTTTGTCTGATCATTTTTTTTTCATTTTAATTACTTTTTTCTCTTCTCTAGTTACGTTTAGTTGAATTATTTTTGTCTTGTTCGTTAAACTATATATATATATATATATATATAGAGTGTGGAATATGTTGGCGTGTAAAATCTTTTAGTTTTAGAGTCTTTTCGTTTAAATATCCGTCAAATATATCTTTCTTTAATTCTAGTCTTTTATTATGGTAGGCTGGAACTTCTCTTTTCTTTTGAGATTTATGATATTTCATTTCATTTTCTATGAATAAAAAATTTATCCAATTCATAAATTGAATTTGCGTGGTAGGTTCAGGAATAATCTTATTATTATCTTTTGAATCTTTTATATTTTCATTTGGTTCATATACTTTCACCTTCTTGAATTCAAATAAATAAATTGGGTTTATGTATATATTACCTTTTTTTATTACTATTACATATTAATATATATATATATATATATATATTATTTTTATTACTATTATATATATATATATATATTATTTATATTTATATTTATATTGGATTAATTTGGTATTAATTATTTTGATAATTTGATTGATATTGATTTCAACTCACACTGCATTTAGATAGATTTCAATACCAGTCCTTCTCTCTTCTAGCAAGACCAATTACATTCTTAAACACTGATGACAAAAGGTGAATCGTTCACCCCAGCATCTCCGTCAATCCGTCTCAGGACCAACACGAATGAGGTAAATCACGGGAGCTACTGGCCCAGACAATGACTAGTGCATAAGAGAGAACAGACATCTGAAATTACATTCTTAAACACGTCGAGTTGGCAAGAGCATTCTAATAAGTAATAACCAAGAATTAAAAATACTAACTAGATTAATAAAGCAGCGGAGTAATTGCAACTTAAATTCTAGGTCAATAGACATTTAAACTCATTTCTAAACTAAATTTTAACCCTAAACCCTAAGTGAATAGTTAATTTATTTTATTAGGGCATCCACATTAGTTGAGAGTTATAACACCCACCACCTCATGAAATATATGGGGTCCATATGCCACATACACATTATATTAGCACATTTATTCTCTCACATTTGTTTTAACATTAACACTCATTATTTGTGGGGTTCACATGCCACATAATATTAATATCTTTATTCTTATTTTATATTAAATAAATATAATTTAAATTTTATTTATATAATTTAAATGATTATTATTTAAAATAAATAATACTAATATTTTTAAATATATTTATTACAAAAAATTATTTTAAAATTTTTTTATTATATAAATTATTATTATTTTTTATATATAAAAAACTCATGCGGTGAATGCATACATATAAAAAAAAATTATATAAAAAATTCATTGTTGAACGCGGTTAATAACATGTAGATATTAATTTTTGTTTATATTGGTTTTAACACCGATAAGGTGTTTTAACATCCAATTAACTGACCGATGCAGAAGCCCTAAGACGGTATCACTATTCTTGGTAAAAGATCACTCTTATTAGCTTATGGTGGTAAACGAAACTTAAGTTAGAGTATGTATTCATAAAAGTCTTGCCTTTGTTTACTTTGAGAGAAATTCTTCAAAGAAAAAAACAACAATTAAAAGAAGAGGATATTTAACTTTGGCCCTGAATTAAACAGTTAAAGTGAGTTTCTAACCTCAAGTAATAAAATAATATAATATATGAATATAGGGTTTAAGGTTTAAGTGAAAGTAATATTTTTATTCTCACCCATGTTTAAGTTGGTGATTAGGTCATTATTATATATGCAAACTAAAGCATTAATTATAATTAAGGATTTAAAAGTCTTTACCATTCCATTCATCCTCTCTAATTTACCAAGCTAGTTGATTTTTATATATAAAAAAGTTGGTAACATAACTACTCGTTTGTTGGGTTCGAAAGGAAGAACTAGTTCGATCGACTAAATTAAATTGACAATTGAATAGAAATGTAATAGGTAGAGATATAAATTGGGTAGTTAAAAGCCTAGAAAAACTGAATAAACTAATTGTCACTTTGTTTTTAGTTGAAGTTTTGGCTTGGTTTGATAGGACTAATAATTGATAATTAATCCAACTTAATATGATTGACCAACGCCATTCGGATTGCGAATAAAGATATAATTCTAAAAGAAAATTGAAAACTATATTAATTCTAAACTCATCTATTAAATGAATCTTAACCTGCATCTTTTATAGTTTGATAACACAATCTTATTTATAAAATATTAAACTTTTTAATAAAAATTTAAATAAATTTATCGAGTGAGGAGGTGAAACAGTTGCGAAGGTGACGTATTTTATTGATTTAATTCTTTGATTATTGTCTTTTTAATGTCAATATATCTCCTTATTTGATTCTTCAATGAAGCAAAAGCATTTTTTAGTCAAATCAGACCGTTGTCAATTTATTTCTTCAATTATTACTTCTGTTTTGTATTAATATGCTTTTTTTTTAATTAACATCAAATATCTAGCTTAGTTTTCTATCAGCCATAAGATAAATCGAAAGTGCAGGGATCCATCAATTTAACGATTTTAAGTCAATCACCTATTAAAAAAAAATTATTTATTAGATTGTTAAACTAAGATTCAATCTATCTAATTTTTAAAAATTGAAAAGATAACTAGACTCCGAAGCATATCAATGTGTTCCCATGTCAACATGATTGGCTCAAATGTATGTGCTTGATTTTGAATATATATATAGTTTCATATCAGTTCTTCTTGCTAATGTGCTCGGAAAAATCCGTTAATAAATGTATAACCCAGACTATATATGTATATTCATGCGAGGAAGGAGAATGTTCTGGTCTACGTTACGTGGATTACTCTTGTGACAAAAAGTGAATCGCTCATCCTCAGCGTCCCCGCCGATCCGTCCCAGAGTCAACACAGAAGAGGTAAATCATAGGTGATTACTAGCCATAAGTGTAAATGGTCAAGACATGAGAGAGGTATATGCTCGAGCATGCCGAGATTTCGTGGATTACTCTTGGTCCCTTTTGATTTCACTATTAAATCAGATTAGGAGAGATTAGTACATATGATCTAACAGTGAAAATTAAAAGAGACAAGAGTAATCCATAAAGTATAGACTAGAGGATCCAACTTTGAGTGTAGTCAGTTGGGCAAAAGGCTACCCACACATGACTACCCTTATATGGCTTTGTATATGCAGTTAGGAGTACCGAGCGGAGGGAGATGGTATCGATAAATTTATTCATGTATGATTTGATGAGATAAGAATGATATTTTTGACATAATAATTTTTGGATTGTAATGTAATCTGAATTATATGAGTTTTACTTTATAATCCAGATTACATTACATGATTATATTAATACCAAACAATATAATCCACCTTAATTACATTATAAACAAGATTACACTTACCAATCGTAGCACAAGGGTTTATGTCTTTTCTTCTCTCTGGGAAAGCTTTTGTATAATATTTTCCAACGTGAGACATGTAATTTTAAATTATTGAAATTATTTAAAGGAATTTTATATAATATTTAATTTTTGAATCTACAAATATTTTTTTAATATTATTTCAGTAATTATTAATATTATTTTATTTTTTTAAAAAATATTATTTTAATCTTTTTCTCTTCCTTGAGATCGAAGATCATCGTCTTCCTTGCTCATAGATCAAACTTCTTGACCGATTTTCTTCTACCTACTAATCGACGATTCTCCGTTCAAAGTCTCCGATTCCACGTCAGCCGCAACAAGCTCCTGCTCCTCCAGCAGCCACTCACAGATCCCCTCGTCGTCGTCCCACGGCAAGCTGCCGCCGCAGCCGGTACTGGTCGGGAACTGCCACATGTCGTCCAGTAGCGCCCAAGTGTTTTCCTCCCCCCATAAGGAGCTCAGCAACGCGTCTCCGCTGCCGCCGGAGTCGGAGCTCCCCTCCGCCGCCGGACCTTCCTGCTGATAGTGAGACTGCATCCGGTGATCGCCGGACCGGGACTCGGCCGTCACAGGGTGATTGATCGGCCGATGAGTGACAGGATCGATGCCCATCTTGACTAGCTTCTTCTTGATGTGCGTGTTCCAGAGGTTCTTGATCTCGTTGTCCGTTCTTCCGGGCAACATCGCGGCGATCTTCGACCACCTGCACAGAGTTCAACCGTTAACGTCCATGCCAAAATGCACACGCATCGAGTTCAGGATGTCCGACCGGTTGCCGAGGCGAGCGTGGAGGTCGACGACGAGTCTCTCCTCCGCGTCGCTGAGCAATCCCCTCTTGAGGTCCGGCCGGAGGTAGTTGGTCCACCGGAGCCTGCAGCTCTTGCCGCACCGCAGCAGCCCGGCGAGCTCGGGGACAGCCCGCCAGGAGCACTGGCCATTGGAGAGGATGAAGTCGACCAGCTTCCGATCCTCCTCCACCGACCACGGCCCCTTCTTCACTCCCAGCTTGTCGCAGCACGGCCGCCTGCCCATCTTCTCCGGCGACCAGTGGGAATTAAACCCGGAGCCACCACCGAGCTAAGCTCTTATATTAATTAGAAGCATCCACCCACCGCCTCACCTCGCATCGTGGTTGAGAAGAACCCGGCAACTGCAATCGAACTGACCTCTGCTTTCCTTGAACAAATGCGACAGCGATGCGACAGTGGCGAAAGCTCCTCCTCCTCCCCCCCGGACCCCTCCATCATTATCACCATCACGATGGTCGACATCATCCGTGCGATGCTCGCTAACTCTCCTATTTGATTCGGTTCTTAACTGGTTGGTGTGTCAGCATCGCGTGGGAGCTACGTCTGCCTAGCGCTCGGTGGCAAAAGGTGGAATCCGTCACCCCAGCGGCCCCTTGAGCCCGGCCCCATAGGATTTCAGAGGGAGTAAATCACGGTTAAGCTGGGCGGGTAAGTGGACTGGGGGTCTCAGGAATTTAAGCCAGCAGACCAAGATTTTATTCTTGTGTGTAACTGGCGATCTTCGACCCACTGACCTCTTGGTGGCAACACCAGGCCACTTACGTCTGCCTAGCTCTCGATTCAACTGACGATTGGCTGCAGGTGCTGACCTTCATTAATGCCGACAGAGGGTAGTAAAAGATGGAATTTATCATCCATATCCTACATGATGGTTTAAGTTTTAGGGCTTTAGGATCATTTATGAGAAGGTAAATGAGAAATCTATATCCATTGATGCTAACAGAGATGAGCATGCTCGTGCTTATCAATAAGCCTATGCAATCCCAATTTAGTCAAATAGAGTCATTTGATCGAGTCTTTTTTAGTCGAGTCATTTCTCACCGAGTTATCTCTTGGCCAAGTCTCAAGTGAAGTCGGTTTGAACTATCAAACAAGTTTGGGTTGCCAAATCTAGGCCGAGTTCTTTTCACTATGTTCAATAGGTCACAAAAAGACATGAGCCACATGATGATAGGACATGATCTATGAGTAATCACTTTTATGCTAAGAAAACTATCCTCTCCTTTTCATTATCTCCATAAATTTCTTGTCATCTTAAGCACATAAATATTCGGTACATAAATACTCAACGCATACTCCATAAAATGGAGCTCAATCTCTCTCTTCTAACATTATCTCTTTCCATTTTACTATTTTTGGTACCATAGTAACTTAAGGTCTTATTGTTACTCTTACTAAAAGGTGGAATTTGTCTCCCAGTGGTACTACATGATGGTTTGGGGTTTAGGGCCTTAGGATCATCTTTGAAAAGGTAAATAAACCTATATCCATTAATGCGAACAGAGATGAGCAGGCTCGTGGTTATCATGCAATAAGCCCATGCAATCCCAATTTAGTCTAATAGAGTCATTTGATCGAGTCAGTTTTAGTCGAGCCATTCCTTAACGAGTCATCTCTTGGCCGAGCCTCAAGTGGAGTCAGTTTGAACTACCAAACAAGTTCGAGTTGCCAAATCTAGGCCGAGTTCTGAGCTAAATAGGTCACAAGAAGACATGAACCACGTGAGGATAAGATATGAGCTACGAGTGAGTGGGCATAATCACCTTTATGCTAAGAAAACTATCCTCACTTTTTCATGATCTCCATAAATTTCTTGTCATCTTAAACACATAAATATTTGGTACATAAATACTGGGTACATACTCCGTCAAATGGAGCTCAATCTCTCTCTTATGATATTCTCTTATGATATTCTCTTTCAAGAGGACTCTTCACGAATACCATTACATCATGTATCTGTTATAGTCCGTCCATTCTAACACCTTTTTATTCATGTTTTCTTATACGGGGTAGCCTTCATCTTTGGTCGAAATGTCTACTTCAATATATCTAATATGGTGGTAATTTTAATCAAACTCCTTCCACTCCTAGTCATTTGGTAGTCGGTTATAAGTTGATCACATAATTTATCTCTTTTCATATAATTTAAGGACAATTTGTGAGGACGTCTGAGATAGACATAATCATCTTCTACTATAATAGTTGTAATTTTAATTCATCGTAGCAATGTCCATGATTAAAGTTGGTTATGTGAAAAGAAACAACTTTATGGGATGGTTATTGAAAGGGATCAAGGAGGTGGGGAAACCCCTCTAACTTTCAAATATAATGAGGCGGTGAAAATGGATTGTAGAGGTCGACAATTTTCAATGAGATAGATGTTGATGTGGGGATATTGTCTTCACAACTCTTGGTCTAACCTGAAAGGTGTATGGACATGCGACTTTCCTTAGGAATCGACCTTTACTTACAATTCTATATGTGGTGACCAACTCAGCCAAGTCTCAGAAGCAGGTGCTAGGGAAGAGAGAAATATGCAAAGATCGTGACTACTATTGTAGCCATTTTTCTTAAGTGGCATTCAATTATGACGGTGTCAAACACTTGACTATTATCGAGTACCTGAGATAGCAATCACGGAGGTGTGGTTACTGAGAGCTCAAGAGTTGAATTTGAGCAGGGAGTTGTATTGTACTCGTTCTTTATAATCGGAGTCGTAGGAGAACCGCTAACATGGCAGTTCCACGTTTTTAGAAGTGCTCGGCAACCACTTCTAGAAAATCCACTATAAAATTTGCCCTGGTCCCAGTTGGATTTCAAACTATGGTGAAAATATGTAATGTGGAAATCAAATGGAATAGATTTGATTCATGTGCCCCAGAAATTGGGAAACACCAAAAAGAACTTTCCTAGCTTTATTTGCTTCTCCAAAAGGATCCTTCAAGAACTAATTTAGCCAACATTTTTTCGAAGGGATTGATCTAAATCATGCATGTAATTGACAGACGAATAGACAAACCAACCAACAACTGTGCCATAAAATCAACCTCACAAAAAAGAAATCTCGTTGATAATTTAAAAGTGAAGGAAACTGTGATTACCACAAATCTCTATTCGTCCTTTAGAAAGCTACCTGTGTCGGCATTTAAGAGTCTGACTTGTCCAAACTGTATTTTTATTATTTTATATTTTACTATATTTTGAAGGGAAGTTGGTGTAACGGTGAAATTATTGCACATGATAAAATTAACTCTATACAATAGATCATTTCCTGTGATCCTGCATTAACAGTAGTTTCGTGCACGGCTCTGGGATGAGGATTTGTTGTCATTTCTTAATGCGGAATTGGAAGATGTACATTTTATTATGCTCTCTTTATCTCTGCCGCCACAGCTTGGCTTCTACCAGGCTGCTGCCGAATGACCGGACGTCCCGTCCGATCAGCCGCCTATCATAAGGACGACACTGCTCCACCTACCTCTTTGTTATCTAGTATACCGGATGTCAGAACGTCAAGTGTCAGAGGATATGTCTCGTACCCTTGGTATAACCGAAACTCCTAAACCTGACATAGTACAGAAACAACATGTCCAGATGAGGTAAGATGTCAGAGTATCAATAGTAGTTTATCCTTGACAGGTAACACATCGATATGCGTGCCAAGAGGTAGTACCCTCATTATAAATATGGATCTTTAGTCTTCGATGGAGGCACGTGCACTTTACACTGTTCATCTACAATTCACATTCATCCTTGAGAACTCCCATTGACTTGAGCGTCAGAGTACCAGAGTGGGGACCTCTTCCCTGACTCGGTCTCTAATGTTCTTTGGAGTCTCTGCGATTGCTTGCAGAGACTAAGAGCGCAGAGCGTCACCCATTCGGAGAGTCTTCGCCCGGTCAACCTTAAAGTCACATCAGTAACACTGTATGACCTAGCACCAGCCGTCCGATTTCAGATAAGATCAGTCGGCTAATGCACAAAGAAGAATTATCGGAGTTTGACAAAAGGAAGGAAAGAAAGCTATTATGTAATTCATCCATTCCTTCTCGAATTTGATATTGTTGTTTTCAGGAAATCCTGCAAATCAAATTGTGGAGTCGATGAACAAGGACAGTCTACGTCCCCAACTGCACGGTAGAGCTGCCAATCGCGGAGGTCATCTCCGGCCACATCCTTGGCTGCTCCTGGAAGTGTAGTTTGTTTGGTGGGCAATGTCTAGAGAGTTTGCTTTCTTTAGTTTCCTTCTGCTGTATAAGTTTGTCAATGACTTTATCATCGAAGGAATCTAAAATATCATGAAGCAACATGAACAAGAATGCTTAGGGGGCACCAAATGAACCCTGAGAAGCCATTGTCCAAAACCAACAGTTCATGAAACATAGCGAAGGGAACTCACTCACTCACTCACTCACTAAGAGAGATATACAATTCGAGACGCCATCCAAGCAATGTGTAAAAGCAGTGGCTGATCAGCGCAAGGAAGTGGCTACACTTGAGGTGGTAACCAGCCCAGATAACAAGCCGACAAGTGCAGCATTGTTGTAGGTACTAGGCTCACTCTGCATCGAGTTGTTTCGCAGATCAATGTACGAGTCATTCTTAAATGGTCCTCCCACAAGTGCTCCTGTGGCTACATTTGGATTCTGCTCAGTAGAAGAGAGCCACTGGAAACCCTTACATCCCGTGTTGGCGTCTACAGGGATCGATGCTCCCCTGTGGTGAACCTGTTGCGGGTAGCTATCTCCATATCCCACAAGGTAGCTAAGCTTCATCGGATTGTTGCCCAAGATGTAATCCACCTGATAGCACAAGAATAGTTGAGCAACATTTTAAGCTTGATACTAATCATGCAGTCATCAGCTATTCATCTTAGAACATCATTCTGACTGAATACAACAATGCTCACAGAATCACCTGGGATGAGGCGAAGGTTCGGAGATCAGACGGGGTGAAAGTTTTTCCACTGCATTGTATTTCTGGCGTGCGAGAAGTAAGCATGTAGTCACTGTAAACAACAGCCAAGAATGATGCAGCCACAGGATGTTGAAGAGCATTCCACTCATCTATCCATAACAAGCCACCTGCGATATGAAAACTCGTAGCCTTTAGAGATTATGTTTTGTGCGCTTGTGTGTGTGTACATATATAGGATTAGCAAGTCATCGTCAGTGTCATTCTTTTGAACATTCAGTGGCAATATAAAAGTGAATTCATTCCTATTAAATCCTACCAGTACCTAGACCTTTCATGAGAAACTGAGTAAGATGATACATATCGAAAGCATATAATTTTAAGATAATGTGCTGATGGTACATGCACCTTCTGTTCTACTAGAAGTGGCGGTCGGAGAATCTGGTAACAAACCACACATAACAGCTTCAGCTGTGTCTCTATATGATCGGAGGCCATTCATCTCTCCACTCGAAACTTGTGTTGCACCAAAGAAATGCACTCTGGACAAAAGTATCTGAACAACAGATCGTAAATAACTTTAACAACTCACAAGTTATAGGTCCTGATTTTGATATGTATGTTAGTGACATAAATAAAAAGTAAATTGATTGACCTATCTATTATTTGGTTTTTATGAATCATTTGAGTAGTAGTATTATTCATTAGATAATCTAGATTCTCGGCACATCAAAGGGAAGCATAGAAAGCACTTTGCAATCAAAGAGGTTTAAGATCTAAAATGGCGTAGTAAGCAGTAACTGGAAAGAATCTAAAGGATCATGCCATAAAAAAATCAGTTTGAATTCTTGAAGCAGAAGAATGACATGGTGAACAGAATATACACCTGAGTACCAGCACGTTTGTCATCCCAGCTGAACCAAGTTGGTCTACCCCAGTCGGCAAACAAATTTCCATTCTTTACCGTAACATAATTTAAATAACTTTGGTCACCAGTGGCATGATAAAGCCAACTAGCTGCCCACAAGAGTTCATCCCCATATCCAGTAGAATTATAGAAAGTCTGGACCTTCGGAATGCTGTTGCTGTAGATACCTCTATAATTATCAGCAAAAGTGAATAATTTCTCAGCATGTCGAAGGAGTACATCTGAATATCTACTGTCAGTACTTTTGAAAACCAACGAAGCTGCAGCCATGGCTGCAGCTGTTTCAGCAGCCACATCACTTCCAGGTGCAGATTTGTTAACCTGAGTAACTGGTCTATTATCGGTCATTGTTTCTGGTCTTTCCCAACATTTGTGGTCTATATCAGGATCTCCAACCTATAGCCAAGGAAAACAAACAAACCAAAAATTCAGTCAGTATAGTGTTAAAGAGAATACCAGGATCTTATGAAAGAAGACAAGAATTAGCTGAAACTGTCTCTTAGACAGGTACAAAATTGCCATACTAATATGTAGGATTAAGGAGATGAGACATAGTTCAATTTTCCTACAAAGGAAGATGATTTAAGTGGTGAAATATGGGTGTCAAGTAAAACAGAACAATGTTGGCATTCTGCAATGAGTGCTTTCACTTACATTGAAGGGATTACTAGTTGCACGGCGAGATATTTACATTAAATAAGATGAAGTTGTAAGTTACACTTTCAAACAATCTAATTGAAAATTTTCTCCAAACTTAATCATGGATAACATAAGCATGCAATGCCAAACATGTTCATTGGCAGTTACATTGATAACAGATAGTAACACACACACAAAAAGATATAAGGACTAGTATTGCCTATTACACTGCTGGCTTCTTTTCCAGGTTACAATTGAACAAATTTTCCGGTGCATTGACAAAAAATGGCAAGTGATTTAAAATAGGGAAAATCTCATATCATCATCTCGATGTTTTCAAACTCTTTGTTAGTACACCCCCTAATTATTGACATCATTACCTCATGGAAAAGTAGATGAATTAATTGATATATGGTCAAGGTGAAACTCTGTACTTCTTGAGGATATTTTGATTATTTCAAAACTTCAGAGGACATTTTGAAAAAAAAGTACTAAACTTTGGGTGTTTAAGATAGTATAGACATGTACATAGGCTACCAATAAATGCTCCAGTTAGGCGACATGAGATCGTGACAAATATGCACATTAATTGAGAAAGAGGGAGACTAAAGTAGACTTGGTTAGCAACGATAAAACATGATATAATTCATTTAAATATAGATGGCGATACAGTAAGTGATCGAATTTAATGGCGTAGGAGAATTCATATAACCAATAAAGGTCTGGTTGTTGTTGTAGTAGTAAACTTTAGGTGGATGAACAAAAATTTCCCTGGTGTCATAAATAAGATGCTATGGGTAGAAAGAGAAGCAATTTTGCAATTTGTCTATAAGCAAAGCTACATTACAGGCATAATGAAAATATATACTTTTGCCTAATGCTTATCCCTCTTTGACTCAAACAGATCTTGGGGACAAATCAAGATGATGACAATGGTCAATCAAAAAGCATCCTATGAAATCTTAAGCCGCCTTAGAGAAGTAAGAAAGTCAAATCTCTGACTTTGGTGTCCTAATTTATGCAAACAGGGAATATGAGAAGTTGAGAACATGCAACTCTTTATCACCTGGACATATAGCACATTGTCAGAAGGGTGGGCATTGATCAAATAATCTGTGATCCACTTGAGAGCATCGAGAGCTGGATCCAGCTGCTTGGCAGCAGACATTTGGTCCCCATATTCAAGGATCGACCATGATAACACTGTTGCAGTATATGCCATCGGAAAACCAAATTTCATGTGATCTCCTGCATCATACATTCCTTTAGAGAGATCCAGTCCCGCTTCTTTTCCATCGTCCAAAGCTGAGTCCCCTCTCCAAGTGATCTTGTTATCGACCAGTTTACCCGCTGAAGGAAATCACAAAACTAGGATCTGTCATGTCCACATTGTTCAGAAAAAAGAAGAAGAGAAAAAAAAGTTAATGGACAGTGAGAATTCCAATAATCGTTTCGAACCCCAAAAAAAATGTAGAATCCTTCTAGATAGATTAAAGGGAGGTAACTAATAGATCCAATCTGGAAGAAAATTCAGGAAAAAAGGGGGAAAATACGTTCGCATAAGCAAATTTAGGTCGAACTATTGATTTGAGATCGGAAGAATTGCACATTGCATTACAGATTACATTTTTTAACCAACAAGGGGGGAAAAGGGGGGAAATTGACTAAATGTACAGTCGAGCAAATCCATTTCACAACGAAAGATGCAATCTTAGTATGAATTAAGAATGGGGCAAAGGATCATAAGAGGAATAGAGTCATAGAATGTACATTTCTGAACTTGGAAGAACTGCAAAGCCACTCCTAGCGCATCAGCGTATTTCTGGTCGAGGGCCCCTGGCGGCCCCGGCACGGGGAGAACGTCTCTGTGGTGGTGCTTCTTCTTGACGGCGAAGAAGACGCCGGCGACGACCAGCGCCGCCACCACGAGCACGATCAGCCACCCGGTGCACCCCTTCGTGTACTTCGCCCCCATTCTCCCGCCTCCGCTCCCCCCTCGAACCCAACCCCGCCTACGACTGCCACGCAACGAAGGAACGACCTCGAGGCCTAAGATTGCGCGGGCAATGCGGCGCGACGCTATAGAATCCAGGCGAGGAGCGGAGGCGAAGGATCTGGAGTGTTTATAGATCTGGAAAAAGGAGGGAGAGTAAGGAAGAAGCAGTGTGCCGTCTTTGTGGGTGAGCGAGGGAGAAAAGGACGACGACGTTGTTCGTTTCTTAAGTCGTTGCTCTTTTCGCTTTTCTAATGTCTGATTTTAGCCTTGGTACACCGTCCCGAGGCTACTTTTATAGCCTTCCTGTAACGTCGTACGTGGCGAGTTAGAATGGGCAATATCAGGTGTACGGTGTCTCGTCGAGGCGCTTGATCTGAATCTGATAACGGCGGACCCGCGGCACCGACGCACCGTAAAAGGTTGGTGGGTGGCCGACGTCCGAATCGTTTGGTTGGATCTGGAGATGTCGGTTGGTGTGGGCCCAATTGAACTGAATTTTTTTTTAGGGGTTTGATCCCAAAAATATTAACAACTTACCTTCTGTATATATATTTTTAATTTTCATATTTCATATTTTAATTATTCTTTTTGGCAACAATTAAAAGATGCCCCTTTTATATTTTTGTCAATGGATATTTTTTAAAAATATTAAAAAATATATTCTAATATATTTTTATCCTTAAAAAAGTATATCAAAATACTATTTATCATTTTTTTAAAAAAATTATTTAAATTCAATCAAAATCATTTTAACATTAATTAATATCAGTTATTTTAAAATGATTTTCATCAAGTTTAAATAATTTTAATTAAGATGATAACAAATATTCTAATATAATAGTTTTTATATGTAATAATTTTGATTAAGTTAAATTAATTTATTTTAATATATTATAGTAATTATATTATATTATCCCCGGGACCTCACATGTGGGAGCTTCTTGCACTCTTTATAGTAATTATCTTATAACCGCTGTGTATTGTAGTAGATGACTAGATATGTCGGTGCTATTTTAATATTTAATTTCTTTAAAAAATTATCCTTTTGATGAAAATAATAATAAAGAGTGTTTTTAATTTACTTTTGCCATATATTTTTTTCTTAATCACCAGAGCAAAATCACAAGATAAATTAAAATACCCCTATAACTGATACCGATGAATAAAGGATCAAATTCGAATCACATTAAAAATGAATATTTTAAAGGTGAGCTAAGTATGTATAAATTGTGTTCTAGATTTATTTGATAGCTAGGTAAATCAGGATGGAAGACTGTCTATCTCGAAAATTAGTCGAACAAATCTCAAATACCTAAATTATCAAAAAAAAATATATATATATATATATTTTTTTATTCTTTTATATTTCGATCATTAGGTTAGGTGTGGCTTTTAGTTTGTTATTTAAGACGAGAGCTATAAAATTAAACCCCAAGTAGGGTTTAGAGAAGAGATATAAAATAGTTTGGTAGGTGAAATGTGAGTAATTAAAGATGTGAGATGTTACCAACAATATGTAGCTCACCAACTCATTCAGGTCAAATTTTAAGCTAATTATTTGATTGATTTCAATCTTATAAATTAGTTTCCATAGTTTCATTTATTTACTTTCACTTGTATTTTTATTCTTCTCCATTCAGTCCTCGTACCTTTATTTTTCACATTTTGTCCAAAGCCTTATTATTATTTCATCAAAACACACTATACTTTTTAAAAAATTATTAAAATCACATCCTTTTTTTTTTTATTTTAAAAATATCCTTACTATGGGATATGATGACTCGTGGATACTCTATGTGACTATGTGTACTAATTTTTATCAAACAAAAGTTTTTTTTTTATAATTCGTGTCTGGATTTTGCCCTGCTAATATTGAGTCATTCTTTGTCCACTTTTTAAATCAGAGATAGTCTATAATATAATTATGATCGGATCGTAATTCGGTCATAATTAGTTATAATCCCTCCTTTAGTTCACCTTTCCAACCAGGTAATAATTTGGGTCAGGGCAGGTGGTCGAAAACCATCCACCGCCTAACAGCCTGGCCACCTGACCACCCTCGGTGGCCTCCGACCACCTACCATGACCCAAATTACAAACTGAATGGGAAGGTGAACTCAAGAAGGGATCATAACTAATTGTGACCGCTATCTAACCATAATTACACTATAAATCATCCCTGATCAATAAAAAAATGATCAAAAAAATCTACGCTCACTAATATTGAAGGTGGATGATCTTGATTGATCTATCAAATAAATCTAAACGACATTTAAAAGCCAATCTTCAAAATATACATTTTTACTAGGTTTCAAACTTTGATTTATTTTTTATTCTCTTAAATACTTTATCACTGCATCATAATTTTACTTG
>JBAMIE010000016.1:7943778-7957085 GCA_037177295.1 Kaempferia parviflora | reverse complement strand
GGGCGGTGCGATGGTTAAGACATGAGAGCTTGCTACATGAGGTCTAGAGGTCGAATTTCGGCACGCCCGAGCATATACCTCCCCCATGTCTTGACCATTTTCACTTATGGCTAGTAGCCACCCGTGATTTACCTTCTCCGTGTTTGCGTTGAGACGGGTTGGCGGGGGCACTGGGGGCGAGCGTATTTGCCTTTTGCCACATGAATTATTGATGATGAATTCTGATAGTTGAATCAAGATCTTTATGAAAGATTTCATGCTTTTAACTTGCTAGGGTGTAGTTTTTCTCAATTGGGAGGGATGATGAAGACAAGTGGCAGTCTCCTCTTATAGTCTATAAGAGCAGAAATAAAAATTGTAAAGCTCAAATTTTAATTTGGCATATTTAGAAAATGATGTGACTATTTTGGAAACGAGTTTCAAAGTCAAGAGTTCCATCAAAGTATATTTATGAGTCCTTTATCACTTTATGTTTTCTATGTTAAAAGCCCATCAACCTATAAATATGTTTTGATGTACTGCTGGGATAAACAATAGAAAGTGAGTTTTTAAGAAAATTTCCAAATTGTGTGATGCAATCTCCTTACTGTATGATGCCAAGCATTTCTTAGATGTGATGCCTAAGTTTCTACTACCTTCTACAATTCTTTACCACCTAGTTTTATATTCCTACTCCATATATCCTCAAACAATCAAGTTTTCCTCTTGTGCTGCATCACAGTTATTCATGGGAATGAATTTAATATTGTTAAGTTTTTTCCTTGTGCCACTACATCTATTTATTGGTAGATATTACTGATCAACTTTATTCCTCCTGTTTCCCTATATATTGTAGAAAATGGCATCCTTAATGGGGGCAAAATTCTCCAAGTCGTTAATAGCGAATCAAGTTACACATCTTATTTGCTATAAATTTGAAGGTTAGTATCACTTGTCTTAAACATTCTACATACAAAATTATTAATGATTTTGTGTTACATTTGCATATAGTTTGCATTTATTTGTTATTTTGTGACCATAATCACTTATAATCAGAGATTGACCTTAGTTGTTTGTTACAAATGGGTGCCTATACATGTGTCTTTCTTGATTTTGCATGCTGATATATTGTATATTTAATGATCTATGCAGAAAGGATATTGTTGATTGGGCTGCATCTTAAACGTGTCAAATTCCTCAATACATGATTGTATATACAAATGAGCACTACATGAAACATTAGGTTGCGTTCGGTTTGTTAATTGCTAAATTTTTAATTTTCTGTTCTCAATTTTTGAAAATTAATTTTCCAAAAAGGCAAAATGTTTTTTTTTTGAGAAAGTGAAACAAAAAATGAAAATTATGAGTATTTCATTGAATTTTTCCCATGGTTGCTAAATGTTTATTTTTGTATTTATTATAATTTTAATCAATTTTCAATATACATAGAGTGGATCACACTTATTTGAAGAGAATAAAAATTACCAAGAGAAAATTAACTAAAATAATTATACATAATATATAACATACAAATGGAATTGCTGATGAAATATTGGAAACTAGAGGATAGAAGTTAGTATATGCTTCAATTTCCTTGTTATAAACTAAATGCAATGTTATCGCTTACATTTATCCATTTGTGAATGCTAGAAGAACACATCAATATCATGCTATGGTGAGTCATGTATGTTGTTGTCCTTGCTGATAATCGTCTTGTTGTTGCCATATTTCTGAAATAAATTATCCCTGTAAGTTTTTAATTGAAGACAATAATGAAATGCACAATAGACAACATGTTCACTCGCTGTTCATAAAATTTGTCAATATCGAAGAATAATACTTTTTCTTAGCTCTTGACATTGTCAAAAAATATAATTCTAGGAAGCTAGGTGAAATAAAAAAATGAATATAAATTATAGAGAAAATTCTCATAATTTTCATTTTCCATTTCAATTTCTTGAGAACTTTTTTTTACTTTTTTTTTTCCATTTTGGGAAAAACTATTTCTAGAAATTGAAGACAAACAAATAATCAGAAAATTTTCATTACCTAAATGCAACCTTAATCTGCAGCAAATTTAGATGTTTTATTTATGTTTTTAGATTAAAAAAGTGAAATATTTCCTTCTCTCTCTCTCTCTGAATTATGATGCTTTATCCAAATATATGCTTTAATGACTTTTAGGTGAGAAATATGAGCTTGCTAAGAAAGTGAAGATCAAACTTGTCAATCATCAATGGCTAGAGGATTGGTAAAGTTAGACTAATTTTTTCCTTTGTTTCCATGGAATTGTGATTTTCCATATTAACTACTAGCCACAGGAAAAGGAAAACAAAATCTGACTGTTATTTAATGTGCATTCTCTTCCAGCTTAAGATCATGGGAAATTTTGCCAACTGATAGTTATACAAAGAGGTCAGGCCAATACTTCTAATTTTTTTCCTCAATGTTTGTTTATTGTATCTGTATGTGTTTGAATAATTCTAGTTGTTTTAGATAGATTTGCTTAAGCTTATGCTGATATTGGAAAAGTACAAACCTACTACAACTTGTATGCATATGTAGTATTCTTAATCCCTCATGATTCACTATCATGTTTAATCCTCTCAAGAGCATCCTCATCTCTTTCTAATTATTTTCTTGCATATCAATGAGAACCAAACATCATAATAGTTGGCCCAGATGATCTATGTGATGGCTAGAATAAATAACAATTACAATAGAAGCAGCATATTCTCATTTTTTTCATATTGGTATATTGGTATGCCTTTCATTTCTTTCAACTTTCGCCTCTCGACTGTTGGTTTCTCCTTCTATGTTCATTTGTTTTCCTTGTTTTGTCCCACTTATTTGTGGTTTTAGTTTGAACAACGAGCTGGCTAAAGTTATCATTTTTTAATGAATGGGTTTGTTCATGCCGATTGGTTCATTCCTGAACAACTTCTAGCCATAATGCAGGGAATTAAAACATGATCAATTTATATCAACTGATACCTGAACTATGTATATAAATTTATTTAATTTTTTGATTCAAGTTATTCTGAATTATTCTCAAAATTAATTGCTCAATAGCTTTTAGCTAGGGCTTAACCCCAAAAATGCCCTCTTCAAAACTATATTTTTATGTCTCAACATTTATTTTTGCTTCTTAGTCCTGCTTATTGCCATTTTATTTTACATTGTTTTGAAAAGTTCTATTTGTCATTAAGAAAGCTTATTTTAACTTTCTATTTCAAACAGTGGATGGGAATTAGAGATTTTGGAATCTGAGGCAAAGGATTCAGATGAAGAGACTGGTGTTAGCAAGAATTCATTGAGGCAAAATAATGTAAAATATTCTAATTTTGGAGGTACCATGCTTAATGGAGGTTCTGATTTGTCCAGTCAGTTTACAGGACAATTTTCAAATGGTAATGCTGCAATTGCCAATCCGGCTTGTGCTAGAAATCCTGTCACAAATAGTGCATCAATCATGACATCATTCAAAAGCAACAATTCTCGAAAATCTATGTCAGGTTGCAACAGCGACAGCAAAAAAAATCATCCGAATGCAGGAGAGGTTTCTCCAACTAGCAGATCTCGTGTTAGAAAAGATTCTTTGATTGCCATTGAACTATTTGAACAAACTGTTTCTGATTTTAAGGAGGCTGGTTCATTGCCCACTGAAACAGTTTCAGCATCAAGTGCAGCAGATATGAAATCAAGTGCTCCCAATCTTTCAAAGAAGCCTTCTGAAAATCCCACTTCTGTAAAATTGCCTGTGAATATCTCTACACCCTCAAGGAATTTTTCTTTAGAAAAGATTGTGAAAGGTGATTCTGATATAATGCCATCAGAACGGAATAGTGCAAGTGATGAACCAACCGGTCTTCAAGGTTTAACCACTCAAGTTACAACAAATAATATTGCTAGTGCTTTGCCTCAAAAAAGGAAATCAATGTCTTTGCCAAGAGGGGACTCAAAGTCTCCCAAGTCAGAATGCCATAGCTTCCCCATTCATTCTTCCTCCTTTAATTCATCTCCAAACACTAAATTGACAGCTATAGAAACACTTGTTACACCTCCGGCAGAGAAGGATCATCTGACTTTGGATACAAACCACACTCTGGAAGGTACTATGAATTCAAATGGATCAATTAAAAAAGCTCCAGCCTCAAAGTTCAGATCACTTTACCGCCAGAAAAAGTCACTATCACGTGGGAAACATGTAATAGAGGAAAATTCAAGAAGTGCGCATTCAGTTTCAAATATAAATGGCCATGGCATTTCTAGCCCAAAGCAGGCCTTATCTGGCCAGGAATACAGAACAGAAGAATTGTCCAAAACCACAGCTATTACTGATATATTTGTTTCATCGTCAGCTAGAAAGGCACTTCTAGATTTGTCTTCAAATGATGGGCCAATGCAAGTGGAGAACAAACAAGAGCTAATGAATTACATAGGGAACCAGTTTGGTTCAGTGGTCGCCAGTAAGCATTCTAATGAAACATTTTGCAACGAGGAAAGGCCTAAAACATATCTGGGTGGTCCAGGAGAACCTAAACTTGTCACCACAACTTCAAACGATGCAGTTGCTAATATTGGTATTCAAAATTTGGTGGGGAAGAATAATGCACATGCTGATGGGTCTGAGGAAGACCAGGCTTCCCTATCTCTTGATGACAGATCTTTGGTAAATGAAATTCCCTCAAGTACTGTAAATGCTGATGGGTCTGAGGGAAACAATGCCAAAGTTTCGTCTGGTTCCCACAGAAGAAAGGTTGTTGCCAAGAGGAGTGTCAGTAGCAGATATAAGCTTAATGAAATGAACAGCAGCAGGAAGGAGATTAATGTTCTGGATCTTGATAAAGTTGTCATGAATACCAAAGTTGTGCCTGATAAAAATGACAAGGCTAAGGCACCAAATGATAAGCACATTAGCAGAAACTTGAAGAACAGGGTTGTTGAGCCACTCTATGATAATGAGGTTATAAAGGAAAGAACAGAAGCCACAGATTTTCCTACACCCTCAAGCATCGAAAAGGATGTAACCATGCATTCAAAACAAACAATTATTGATGCAGAAAAGGAGAGCATGCCTGACGAAGCTGGTACCTTCAGTTCTAATTCTTCTAATTTTCATAGCAGTAAACCAGTTAATGAACATGACCAAGAAATAGTTAAGACTCCAGACAAGAGTTACAAGATGGAAACACCCAGCACTACAAAGATTAACTTGGATCCCGCGTGGTTCATTTTAAGCGGTCATCGCATTCAGAGAAGAGAATTTCGGGTGATGATAAAAAGACTTAGGGGGAGGATTTGCAGGGATTCTCATCATTGGTCTTATCAAGCTACACACTTCATAACTCAAGATCCATTACGCAGGACAGAAAAGTTCTTTGCAGCAGCTTCTGCTGGAAGGTATGTATGCAACTCATGTGTGCTCCGTGGCTCAGTGATTTAGATTCTGCTATAAAATTGATAATCGATTCATTATGTTTAGATTGACTCCAGAGATAATACTGTTTAGCATAATTATTTTTTTTCCTGGATAATTTTATATTGTTTCGGCTTCAACCAATAATTTGCTTGGCGGTGTTTTTGGTTTGTGTCATAAGGTAAATGTTTCACACATTCCACTTGGTTGTTAACTCTCAATCTTTTCCCTCTTCGTTTCTTAATCTCAGGTGGATTCTAAAGACAGATTATTTGACTGCTAGTGTTGAAGCTGGAAAATTCTTGGATGAAAAACCCTTTGAGTACTACATGAAAGGTCTTACAGAAGATGGTACAATCAGCTTAGAAGCTCCGAGGAAATGGCGACTCTTAAAGGAACGTACAGGGCACGGTGCCCTCTATAGGATGCGGATTTTAATATATGGAGAATGTATTGCACCGAGCCTGGTAGGAAATTTTATCTACTTCTAGTTAGTTGTTATACAATTCTATTTAAGTTTCATTTTTTGGGGGGTTAAAATAGACAATCTCTTTTTGGTTTTTTCATCCCAAATTTTCATCTGGATTACTGTGCAATACTATCTTAACATTAACATATGAGCAAAATTATTCATATGTTTTTTACTCTGCTGAATCAGGATACACTGAAGCGTGTGATAAAAGCTGGAGATGGCACCATTCTAGCAACCTCTCCACCATATACTCGTTTCCTTAATTCTGGCGTTGACTATGCCATTGTCAGCCCAAGTATGCCACGAGTCGACTTGTGGGTGCAGGAGTTCTTGAGGCACGAGATCCCATGTGTAGCTGCTGATTACTTGGTAGATTACATTTGCAAGCCGGGATATTCACTTGACAGGCATGTGCTCTATAAAACACATGTTTGGGCTGAGAAGTCGCTTGCAAACTCGTTGAGCCATTCTGAGGAGATCAGTGAAGATTTTATATCGACTTCAGTAGAAATAATTGATGATCTCAGATGTGCTATTTGTGGTTTGTGCGATAGGGGTGAGGTTATGCTAATTTGTGGAGACGAAGCTGGTACCATTGGATGTGGGATTGGTACCCATATTGACTGTTGTGATCCCCCACTTGAATCTGTTCCTCAGGATGACTGGTTCTGCTCCAAATGCAACAGCTTGTTGAATAAGGTTAGCCCTAAGAATAAAAAAGCTGTGCAGAAAAGAAAGAAACATTCCTCTAGGACGAAGTGATTCTTCTACACCTATAATGTTACATTGGATACTAGTGTTCTTTTGCAACTCGTTCTTGGTCTGTGCATTTCCACCCTTGACGTTGGGATTGCTGGTGAAGACTTATTGGATGTAGAATGATCTTTAGGAATTCACTGTTAAATAAGTATTAACTGTTTGTTTATACAAGTAGAATGACCAAATGGCAGCTACTCTGTAATCTACAGAAACCGTTTATTCCATTTGGCAAAAGTATTAATAGTGTTTAAATTTTTGAATCGTCTGTGTTATTTTGAAGCCAAAGATTGAAGATTTTGCATTGACTAGTTCAAGAAGATTTTCTAGTGGTATGGATATGATTGTGCGGGAGGAGGGAGGAATTTTAAGTTTATCATTTTTTGTTCATTATTTTGATAGACTACAATATGGTACTCGCTGCCATTAGCCAAGTCATGGATCAAAGACAGAGATCCTCAATTTAGGGAGATTAACAAGCTTTGGAGGGTCAAGGCAAATGGCCGGTTCAAAGAGAAGGGTGTGAGTCTGCAACGATAACTGGCAATCAGGTGATTTTAAAGCAGCAGCAAAGAACATAAATCTGATAAAGAAAGTTATAGATTGATAATAGAGATAATTTAGTGCCTTTTTTTTCATTGTTTATTTTTAGCTTTTTCTTTCAGTCAACCTCTTAGCTTTCTCTCTTTTTTCCCTCTTCCTGATATTTTTTTTCATCTCAAGTAATCACAACCTAAAGGAAGAATAAAAACTATAATCGATAATTCTCTTTTTTCCCATTATTTGATTGGATTAGAAGTTCTAGACTATCACCAACACATCTTATAAGTCCCTCGACCTTGATCCCATTACTCTAGCCGCTACGAGGCAATAACAACGTGGGCAAGGCAGCAGCCGTGGAAGGTTCTCCACCGTTGTCCGGGGTCTCTATTCATCTTCGTTTATGTATAGGGAGAGAACTCATTTGATGATCTAAACATTTAAAAATAGTTAATTACCCTCGAACCAAAATAGAGATAATAAAAAAACACAAATTAAATTAAATTAAACCAAACTAATATAATTTGTGTAATAAATTTAAAACTTACAAGTAATTAACAAACACAAACTAAGGGAAACAACCCTTAATTAATTTTAAAAATGATAAATGAATAACAAACCTTTAAAAATGCAAGTAAAAAATCAGAAGCTCAAATTAAACTTAATGTTTGAATAAACAATTGCCTAAGAATAATTAACTCTTATGGAGAAAGGCCTCTCTCTTTTGCCTTTTCCACTCAAGTAAATATAACCTTAAACTAAAAATGGAGGCAAGATAACTAATGGCGGAGTCAAAAATTTTATAACCTCTAATATCGGAGTCAAAAAATAAAAAAAATAAAAAAAAAATCCCTAGACATTCTTCCTTTCTCCCACAGTAAATATGAGCTGTAGCACTCGTCAACATCGGTGGACCCGGACTAAAACCTGGGTAGATTAACAAGTGGCTCGAAGAAAACAATTAAATATACGATCATACTACAGAAAATAAGATAATCCAACTCGCCTAAAGTAGAGCGCAAAACAAGATAATCACTACACTTTGGTGCTTATAATCATGACCCACTTAAGTTAATGGCCAAATAACCACCTCATTAAACCAAATGCAAAAGACACTAAATCAATCTACCACCCACTCAAGTCAGACTCTCATCATTAACAGGGAAGTGCATTCATTCATGAAACAAAGAAGTCCTTGATTCACATGATCAAACATGTGCAGAACATTTCTGACCAGTTCCATCTGTTTCAGTATCTTTATTTTTCATTTTTGGTAAAAAATAATAATAATCTTTTGTTTGTCTTGGGTGGAAGAGGAGTTTCAACCAGCATGTCATGGGCTTCCTTCAATCCCATTAGCACTTAATTCTGCGAGGGATAGAATTACAAATCTTTAATTTGGACTAAAAAATCAATCAAGTTCATGGCTTTGATCAGAAAGGAAGCTTACTGCATCCTCTGCACCGATTGTGCATGTCGGCTTTCGAGGTGGTAGCTGATGAGGAGGAGTGCGCTGCAGTGAGTTATAAAGAAATCAAACCGAGAAATGAAAGAATAAGAATGTTGAGATCCTTATGTGGTGATTCTTTGTTGTGAGCATAAGATGAATTGTACCTTCAACTTGGGCTTCAAAGATTCAGTAGCAGTTACTGTCTTTGGACTAGTTGCTTGCTGCGGAAAGGGAGAAATAGTAGTCAATGCATTTCACAAAATCTCCAAAGTCGACAAATCTAACCTTATTGAATCAAAAGAGCAGGTGCATTTCACAAGCAAATTTAGACTCAACCGCCTCTTTTTTCACAATGCCAAATGCACTTTAGAATTCGAAAAATACACTGCTATGGTACTCACTTAAGACAGATTCATCCAGTGACACGTTTAAATATCAATTCCTTGATAGCAAATACAAATAGATTGACTATAATTGTCCAGTTAACGCCTTTAGAATTTTCTTGTCGGTGAAAAAAAGTACTGATGAATCCATTTCTTTAGCCACATTCTTTTAGAATCTAATTTAAAGGATGGTTTGGAGGTGGATACCTTGCCAAGGACCCAATCAGCAGAATCAAAGTAAGCTCTTTCATGGTCCTGCAACCAATCAAAATTTAAGAAATAAAATCAACTCAATCACTGTTTAACAAAACAAATGTGTCTAGATCATTCTTTGGTCTCCCGAGGTCAATTTTCCATTATTTTCTTGTATCATTTTGGGGGAATTTTCTTCAGTAAGATTACCTTCAATTTTCATGCCGATTCTAGTATTATATTGGATGAACTTGCCTACTCGTCGACACCGAAACTCGTGCATCTCTAGTAAGGGTTGCTATGTTCAAATGGAAGCATTATATTTCAGAAGTTAAAAAACTTACCTTCGAGATAAGTGGTTTCTTTGGTGCAATTCCTCCATAATTTTTCCTTATGCATATCTGAAATTAAGTAGGATAAAGAAGAGTAAAGATCGCGGCAATATTACACATCGAAAGCTTTAGTTTAAAAGAAAAATGTCTAGTAGTCTTCAAATAAAGTTATTTGGTTTCACAGAGGCAGAGGATGTTATTATCATACCATCAAACCTTGTTTAGGGTAAATTGAGTGTATATACCTTAATATCACATCACAACACCCCGTTTGTAGATTTCAAATTTTTTTTTTCTTTCCCATTTATCAGCAAATCAAACAAAGTATTGATCCATACACATCCAACAAACAAGAAGAAAATTGATAACCAAACACAGAAATATGGAAAAACTCTTACCTCTTCACCTTGAGGAGCTATACTTCCTTGATTGCAGCCGGCCATCTCCTATCCTCCTCCCTCTACAAAACAAAAAAGTGCGGTGCCTTAGACTCTAGATAACTAAACCTCAACCGTAAACTTGCAACAAAAGATAGAAGGAGAAGGGTAGCAATAACACCTTGTGACGAGAAGAGAAAGAGGAGGAGATGAGATGTGGAGGAAGCAGAGGGAGGGCAGAATAGCAACATCTTATAGCACGGCAAGGGGGAAGGGAACAAAAAAAGGAAAGAAGGTGAGATGAATGGGGCATCTCATTAAGAGGGCGGTAAGCAAGGTATGAGGGATAGAGAAAGCCAAGGCATCACCCCTCGACTTGGATCGGAAGCTGCCAAATTTGCTACTGTCCTCCTGATCTAATCTCCAAGTTCGGAACTGAATCGGTTGGTCAAACCCTAGATCTTACTGCCCAGCCGACACGCCGCCACCCTCTTCGCAGTCAAATCTATCCGTCCAAGATCCTCCCAAAATTCATCAATTGCCGTTGACCATGGTCCACTCTGGTGGCGGCCACGGCCAGCCATGCTTCTCAGGCCTTGTTCTTGGACCCAAATTCCGGAAGGAATTAATTGCCAAAACTATTGTATTATTATTATTATTATTATTATTATTATTATTATTATTTAATAATTCAGTTTCATCTAATTAATTTGAAAGATAAATAATTTTTTAAAATTTATTTATCAGATAAATTTAGAACACAATTACTTAAACTGATGCCCATGGATAGAATTTTTATTTGAAATATTTATGAACGAAAGGTGGTTTTAGAGTTTTTGATAAACTTCCCTCTTTTTAGCTCCGAGAGCTTCGAGTACCGTTAGATTCGTAGTGGATTTTGTCAATAACGGGAAAGATACTGACGCGATCTTTGGTTTTTCTCGTAGATCTTGTGTGAATCCAATGCATCTGACTGGTTTCATTCCTAGGATTCCATCTTTTCAAGGCAAACTCTTGCACAACCACTAAAGTTGTCAACTTACTCGATCAATTCTCCGAACTTGACTTGTTCAACGTATCTTGTGTCGTTTATGGAAGAAACAAGAAGAGTTTTGGAATTCGAATTCGCTGCATACTGTGTCTACTTGTATTCTCTTGGTGGCTTCTCGACATGACACGTGCAGATTCACAAAGTTACACACTTTTATATTTCTTTGAATTTACTTTTAGGACAAAAATAAAAGGGTACGTATGCTTAGGGTACGTATGTTTTTTTTCAAATGCCACTCCACTTTGATTTTTTATGAGAAGAGTATTTTATCCAATCAATAATTCATGTATAATTATCTAACTACCCTCCAAAACACTATTTCCATTATGATCTCCCATTTATATTTCTCACATAATTAAATTCTGAACCGGGGGTGAGCTGTATCAACTACTAAATCATAACTACTATATATGTTATAACGGGTGCGGTTTGTAGCTACTATACAACGTGAATATTAGGTAAGCAAATCAAATATATATATATTGTAGTAGTTACGAAAATGTAACTACTATAATGTAAATATTTTTTAACAGATTAAGTATATATGGTAGAAACTATGAAATTATAGTTGCTATAATATGTATAGCAACTACAGTTCCATAGTTACTGTAACACATCTCTGATTCAGTATTTAGGCTAAAAATATAGGTAGTGAGATAATAAAGTAGAGGATAATCAGATAATTGTATGTGAATTGATATGGAGTGAGACATCTTTTAATAAAAAAATAAAATGTGTTCGAAAAATTTATTTTTTTAAATAAAATATATTTGAAAATTTTAATTTATATTTAAAAAAATTATTGTTCTCAATATATTGGATCAAATTGATGTTTAAGGACATTGATATAATCATGATAACTAGACGAACACATATGACCTAGTTGCATATCAATTAGAGGTCGTTTAGTCCATCAGCCGATTTTGGATAAAATCAGTTAATGGACCAAATGACCTCGGATTGACATGAAACTAGCTCTTATATGTCAATTTTATATTTGAGAACATGAATATAATTAGGAGAACTAAACGAATTATTTCAGATATGGGAGCCTCTACTTCCTTTGTTCGAGGTCAATATTCTACCCACATGGTTCGATTGGATCATGACTCTTATGCATAGTCAGCGGTTAGTCCTTCTAGCAGTCCGGGCTCTGATACCAATTGTTGGGTCTAAAAAAATTTACATATCTTCACAATGGTATGATATTGTCCACTTTTGGCTTAAGTCCAAGAGTAAAACTATGAGGGTTTAGACCTAAGTGGATAATATCATCCCTTTGTGAAGATATGTGAAATTTTTTGAACCCAACATATGCATTATTGACTTTAGGAATGGATGTATTTGATTTTGTAGAAAGGATGTAATAAAGGCCATTATATTGCCTCTGCAAATCATTCATCTTCTTCGTTGACAAGTCTTATAAAGTACAAAAATCAGGAAAAAAGTGATTGGCCAATTTAAAGATTTAATCATCTTACTAACAGATAATTATTGGGATTGCAAACATAGTTCCACATTAAAAATATATGGGAAAGATCATGAGTTTATAAGAGAAAAATATCTCCATTGATATGAGAGTTTTTGGATAGAGTCCAAAATTAAATCCATGAGGGCTTAAGCTCAAAGTGGGTAATATCATATCATTGTAAAAATATCTAAATTCTTTTGATCTTAACAATTGGTATCAGAGTCTGGACTGTCAGAAGGATAAAGCGCCGACTATGCACAAGAGCTATGGTCCAATTGAGCCATGTGAGTAGAATATTAACTTCGATCAAAGGAAATGGAGGCTCCCATGTCCGGATCAAGAGGACCAGATACCAGGAAAGAAGTACCAGTAGGTAGGTTGGACTGAGAGGCAGGAAGTCCTAGTTGTTAGTGCAGGATACACTAATGATTGAACCTAAGTTTTGATAACGACAAAGGGTTCAAAGTTAAGGTTTATTATTGATCTAACGAATTGAATTAAGTGTGCAGGAAAATCCTAAGTGATCTTAGGCAAGTGGAAAACCCTAAGGGGAGGTAACCCTAGGTCTTAGGGGTAGGTAACCCTAGGTCTTAGGAGGAGGTAACCCTAGGTTGTAGAAAGTCCTAGCTACGGTTAGGCAACGAAGTCATGATCCGAGGGACTGGGCGGAAAGATTTTGTAGGTCGAGGACATCAGGCGGAAAATCTTACTGGTCGGGAATCAGACGTAGGTGGAACCTTTGGAGGTCGCGAACACCAAACAAGAAATCCTAGGGTCGAGGACCCTAGGTGGAAGACTTGAGTCTCGGATGCTGAGCAAAAGTCTAAACGGTCTGGAGGACCGGTTTGACATCAGGTAAACTCTCCTGAGAGGAGTAGGTAAGGA
>JBAMIE010000016.1:7931925-7943678 GCA_037177295.1 Kaempferia parviflora | reverse complement strand
ATTTAGATCAATACCAAGTATAACTAGGTCAAGATAGAATGAGGGATGGCAATCCAAGTTGTACTTGGGGGTGCCTTGAGTTTAGATGTACACTGGACACGACCAACTTAAGAGGAGACCATATATTAAGCATAATTGGTCATTCCTCTTATAAATAAGTGTAACTGATCTTTTGACTTGAGACCTTCATTTATTCTGTGCATGGAGTTATGTACTTTGATACCGTTAAAAGTAGTCATTAATCAAATTATGATTAATATGGTTGTTGGGTGTGTGGTAAAGCGTAGAGAGAATAGTGTTGAGTCAATATATGATTCATCGCTCTCTTGTATTAACGAGTTAACATCATGACCGCTTGATAGATATATTAGTGACCTGAAATACATGGCCATGGGAGGAATGATTTATTATTCAAAAGGAGTCTATTATATCTTGAAAATTAAGTAAAACAATTAATTTAGTGATGATGCATAATGTACTGAATTAATTGGGATGTAGGAGAGATGAACAGATTGAATTACATAGTAATCAGTTTCATGGTAGTTTATAGTTTATGACTAATATTTTATCACATTAGGTGACTAAAAATTGTTATTAGGTGGTTACCTTAGTTTGTGTATAGATTTACACTGCCTTTGTGTATAAAACTTAGAGGGTCACATGCATAGCACCTAGATATAAACATTATCTATAATTGATTACTTTAGTGGATACAAAAATTAATCAATTTATTATTTCTGAATTAGAATTAATTAAATTATTAATTAATTCTAAAATATCGGAAGCTAGAATAGATCAAGATCAAATATGAATTTATTTGATCTAAAGAAGAGATACAATAGAATTTGAATAGTCACAATCATGTTGAGTCATAATCACGATGATTAATGGAGAATTTGAAGAACAACAATCATGATGATTAATGGAGAATTTGAAGAGTCAAACTCTTCATCTTCCTTGGAAGCTATAAGTAGTCATCCTTAAAATAATTCTTGAGGAACCTTCTCCGCTTCACTTTTGGAGGCTCTTAGTAACCTACTCTTTTCTCCAAGTTACATCTTTAGATCCATAGTGCTTTCAAAAATTTTATTGATCTAAGAGGCTAGCACCAAGTGGATCATATCTAATTCGTGATCTATTGCGCGTGGATACCACTAGAGGAGCCACACGTGGGGCTCTTATTTATTTGTGATATCATTCATGTCTATTGAGGACTACAATGTATGCTTTATTTCATATTATTTTGTTTAAAACTATATGCACCATGGGGAGATCCATGATTTAAGAGAAAAATCTGATGTTAATATATGTATTCCACTGCACTCCGATTCCAACAATGGTACCAGAGTAGATTCATGGTTGGATCATATAGTATGAAACCTCGTTTTCAGAGATTTCAAAGAAATTTTATTTCTTTATTTTAAGTTATATGCCTTAACATTTTAAGATAAAAATGAATTTTTGTCTATCAAACTTATACAAAATACATGTTATGTTATGATTTAGATATAAATTTCTTATAACATAATCATATTAACATATTAGAATCTCTAAGGCTTATTTGTCTAAAAATGCTATCGAGGATTATTTTGAATAATAAACCAAGAAATAAATTTCGTAATGAGATTGTGCAAATGCATAAGAAGTTATTTAATAGTGAGATTTTTTTTAGTAATTATAAAATCCCTTAAATTTATTAATTCGAGATTTGTTCAATGCCCTCTATTAATAACTGTGATGATAGTTAGAGTTTTATACATAAGTTGGTACTGCTCAGTCATAGGCTTGTGTCAAAATATCTATAATTTATCATAATTATTAGTGGGTTGACTTAACTTGAATTCACACTACAAAAAAATATTCATATAGGAGCGATTTATTAGGAGTAGTTTTAACACCGCTCTTGAAAATCGAACAACAGAATCAGTTTGAACTAAATCATTTCTAATGTCTTATCATTTTAGAGCGGTTTTACAACCGCTCTTGTTGAATAACTTTAGCATAAATTTGAATAAACCGCTACTGTAAACCACTCTTAATGATAAAATTATTAACCGCTGCTGATATTAAATACTTTTAGTAGCGGTTCTGTATCTAACGTTCCTACTAACCGCTTCAATTGCTCTAACTTTTACTATTCCTACTGAATACTTTTAACACCATTTTATGTAAAATATTGCTACAAACTATTTTTTTTGCTCTAATATTTTAGAATTGATTTTCAAACTGTACCTATTGTATATTTTTAGCACCAATTTGAATAAAGTACTATTGTAAACCGCACTTAATGATAAAACTATTAGAAATAATCTTGAAAATGCTGATATTCAATACTTTTAGCAGTGATTTTGTATTAAACACTGTTACTAACTATTTCTATTACTTTAACTTCTACGAACAGTTTTTAAACTTACACATACATCGACACTTCTCAGGCCCAAATTTCCACCACCAGAGATATGAAGCCTTGTGTTTTTCATCAAATATACGATCATTTTATGCAAACTTTTGATCAAATACACGGTTATTTCGTTGATGCTAAAAGAATTATTTATCAGTTAAATATTTTTGATCTAATAAATTTAGTTGATAACTTATCAAAGTTAAAATTGATCAATACATTTTTTTAAAAAAATTACAATTAAAGTGTACCATTTACTTAATTTAATTTTATTTTGTATCTGTCAAATAGAATTTTACTAATTATTTTTAAATATTTATTAGTCATATAAATTATTCTATAAATAATTATAAAATCTTAATTTTATTTATACTTATTTTCATTCTTTTCTCATTTTTATTTTTATTAAAAAAATATTTTTAATTTTATTTATACTAATTTTCTTTCTTTTCTTATATTTAATTAGCCTTAATATTTTTTTTCTTATATTTAAATAATTAACTAATACATAAAAATATTAATAGTTATATTGTAGTTGGTTAGGATGTTAGGTTCTAATTTATAGTACATAGGTTCGAGTCCCAGCAATAAAAAATTTCTTATAATATCTATATTAAAAAAACCTAGAATCTTGTTACTAGCTGGGGGTTGGGTCTGCTATTGAAAGTAAAAAAAATAGCTACTATAAGTGTTTTTTTTTTGTAGTGTCATTGACTTGTTTAGCTTAGCTAAGGTCAATTGATTTGAGGGGCAAGTATTGAAAATATAAGATTTGACAAGAATATACCGAAAGTCACAAAGATTATGATTGGCAAATTAAGGCCTACTTAATGAATGTAGCATATAGGTACATCTCAATTGTGTGCATACTATATGATTCAAGGTTTCTACTGGCAATTGTTACCAATCATGGAACATGAAGATAAAAGAAGAGAAGCGGATAAAACATGAAGATAAAAGTCACAAATATATTCCCTTGGGCTATTGGTGGTAAAAGGCGAATTGTTCGCCCCCAGCGCCTCCATCAACCCGTCCCATGGCCAACACGAAGGAGGTAAATCATGGGGCTACTAGCCCAGACAGTGACTAGTGCATAAGGGAGGGCAGACACCTGGCTTCGCTAGGATTTGACCCCTAGGCCTTATTGATGGCAATATCTCATGTACTAACCATCAGTCCGAGACTATTCTCTTAGGCTATTTGTGAGAATGTTAGGAGGTACAAACTATACAATCTCATAGCTCAAAACTCATGATATCAAGAGATGTGAAATTCGAGGAAAAACAGACATGGAACTGGAATAACAACAAAATTAAAAATAAAATTATAATATGTAAAAAAAGATTTGCCAAAGATTGAAGATACAATAAATTCGTGAACCATGTCTCCCATTTATGTGTAAATTAAATTTTTTTGAATTAATAAAAAAATTGAAAAAAAAACATATGCGTTTTTTCCCATCTTTTATAGCCCTTACTGACTTCGTCTCTGTCCATAATATCCTTTTGGCAATTAAAGAAGACTTGAATATTCTATGCCATGCCTCCAACAACCTCCGTAGCAATAACAACCTTCCATTTAAGAAAGCAAGATGACTTGCCAACTAAAAAAAATTCTACTTACCTTTGAAACAATAAAACATCTTAATGACTAAATTATTTAACTATCTAGTATCTAAATTATGAGAGGTAATATTAAGTAGATGAAAAATGATAATATTTAAAAGTACTCATTTTTATAACAAATTTATCATTAAAATTATTATTTTAAAAGGTAAAAAATAACAGATTTATTCAATAAAAATATGTAATTTATATTTACAATTTCAAAGTCTAAAGTTGAAATCATGCCATTTTTATTTGGCGCGGATATTATCTTTTGTTTATATTAGATACATGTTTTTTTTTTTTTGAAATTTATATATCAGATAAATTTAATTAGAATATAATTCATATATATATATATATAATTTGATTTTCAAAATATCCATCCTCATTAAGATTTAAATTTTATTTCTTTAAGTATTTATAATTTATAGTTTATAATTTATTAACTTAGATGGGAGAGTGTCCGGGAGAAAGAGAAAGAACTGGTAAATTTATTTTTTACTTTTTTCACTCCTATTTATATACTCTTTCTTTCTATTTTTTCAATTTGAAAATAATAATAATAATAATAAATATCTAATATATGTAGCGGCAAATGTCGATTGCTTATCAGTGGATGTATCCTTGCTTTCATCATGAACCAAATCTTGACCGTCGAACGAAACAAGGAGAAATCAAACGGTCACCATTGCCAGGTTCAGTGATGCGGGCGAACGCCAGTTTTGATGGCGTGCTCACTCAGCGCCGTCGTCGCGTCTCCTCCTGATCGACACGTCCACCTTCAGAAAGCTGCCACAGCGCCTCGCCGTTCAGTGCGGTCGCTGGTCTTCTCCTCTTCAATATAATAATAATAATAGTAATAATATACGCTCACAGAGCAACCGTCTCTCTCCTCCTCTCCCTTCGCCGCTCGTCTGCGGAATCCACAATTTGCCCTGGTTCTTACCTCTCCCATGATTGCTCCTTGTCCCGGCTCCATAAAGTTGGAACCTTTGGCGAGTTTTGTTTCTTCTTGCTCATAATTGTCGATGCATCGTCGGTCGGGGATATAGAATATTCCGTTGGAATCTGTAGGTGGTTTTCCCCCATACAGGCCACGAAAATAGAGACGCTGGATCTAAATCTAATGCATTTGCATCTGCAGGGTGCTTGTTGACTAGTTCTGCTGCTTCTGTTGTTGCCAGAAGCTAGTTATTGGTCTCAGATCGTCAATCGATAGATAAGAGTCGCAGTTCGTTAGAAGTGGCAGTGGATGACGAAGATGGCAGCAATCACTGATTTGACTCCACCTTTGAGCATTACGAACAGTCGGCGCAGTAGCGAGAAGAATGGCGGACCCTCTCCTGAGGCTGAGATCCGCGAAGCACCGGAAGGATCAAGATCGATGAAAGCCGCGAGGCCGCCTCGATCTTCGATTCGGCATAGTGTAAGCGCTGCGCAGTTGGACGTCGCTTCTGAATCTGTATGCTCGGACACGCCCTTCAACTGTTCTATCTAATTCCCCACTGCCCTTTTTCTTTTGCTAAATTTGGTTGGGTAATCTATTTACAGGAACTGAATATCGGTAGTTTAGGCTTCATGTCTCTTTCAAATCGGAGTTCGGAGTTCTCTCCACGGTTCCGTTCTGGAAGCTGCACAGCGATTGGCGGGAAGCAGAGCATGGAAGATGAGCACATCTGCATCGACAACATTGAAGAACATATTGGAGAATCTGCAGATATCTCATTACCAGGATCTTTCTATGGGGTGCGTTTTTATTCTTCAATTGACCATATCATCACTCTTGTTATTTTCTACTAAAACATGATGTATGCAAGAATTTGTACTTCAGGATCACAATTATCAAAAAGTTCGTAAGAACCCATGGTTTCATGTGGACAGGTTTTTGACGGTCATGGTGGAAAAGATGCAGCCTTTTTTGTTCGAACAAACATCCTGAAGTTTATAATTGAAGATGATAATTTCCCAAGATGTATCGCCGAGGCAATCAAGAGTGCTTTTGTGAGAGCTGATTACGCCTTTTCGGATGCTTGTTCTCTCGACATCACCTCAGGAACCACAGCACTTGCCGCCCTTATTTTTGGAAGGTCAGTGCTTGCAAACTTATATTTATTGCAACAAAACAATTTTCTTAAGTTCTACTTGTCCTGCCCAACCACATGAAATAGTTGTTTGCAGTGCCCCACTGAGAGAGTTGGTACACTTATTAATTATCTTAGTAAGCTGTCACAATACTGCACTAATAACTTTTTGTGAACTAATTAGTAAAATCATGAACACAGGAAAGTTTACTAACTTGGAAAGTTTAATGAAGCAATAACCGCTACAGTTTGGTTGGCTTGCAACTTGTTTGTATGACATTACTCTTTGGATAACAAACAGATTCTTTTTTGTCATCTCCCAATTGCACACGAAGCTGCATGCTAATAGAGTCATTTTTTTTTTTTTTTTTTTGCAACATAGGACCATGTTTATTGCCAATGCTGGTGATTGTCGAGCAGTGCTAGGTAGGCGTGGCCGAGCAGTGGACCTGTCCAGGGATCACAAACCCAGTTGTAGCACTGAGAGACTTAGAATTGAGAAGCTGGGAGGTTATGTTGATGATGGATATCTAAATGGCCAGCTCTCAGTTGCACGGGCACTTGGTGACTGGCACATGAAGGGATCTAAGGGCTCTTTGTGCCCCTTGAGTGCAGAGCCTGAGCTACAGGAGACAGTCCTTACTGACGAAGATGAGTTCCTAATTATGGGCTGTGATGGACTTTGGGACGTAATGACCAGCCAATGTGCTGTGACAATGGCCAGGAAAGAGCTCATGACACATAATGACCCGACGCTGTGTTCTCAAGAGTTAGTCCAGGAGGCGCTCAAGAGGAACTCTGGCGACAATCTAACGGTACTTGTTGTATGTTTTTCGCCAGACCCACCGCCTCTAATTCACATCCCGAGACCTACAGTTCGGAGAAGTATATCAGTGGAAAGCTTAAACTTTCTCAAAGGATTCCTGGAAAGTAATTGCTGAAAGCAATGAGGGGTGGTAAAGAACTGGTTACTCTCAGTTTGTTAGTTTTTTCTTCTTTCTGTACAAATTTGGTCTCATCCTTTTTGGCACTTGTCCTGTTCTACAAGTCCATCGCTGGAGAATAAGTTCAAAGTCTAGTGCTGCTTACTGTAAACTTTTGTGATGTTTCAGTGATGTTGTTGTCATCCAGCGCTTCACAATGCCAAGGGATTCTTTTTTGTTTTTCATCTATATGTGGCATGGCTGCACTTTATGTGACCTTCATTGTGTTTTCTCCTACCTTGGTAAGGGGAAGACCAATATTGCTAGCTCTAGCTTATCATGACTCGACCAGAGGCTTTCCTTTACTTTACTTTAATAAAAGCCTTTGGCGATAGTGTGACAAAAAGGCATAAAGGAAAGGCCTACGGAGCTCCAAAAAACCATCGTAAGCATGCACCATCCAAGCTCAGAAAAGGCATAGACAATCACACAAGTCATCCACTCATACGAAGGGATTTGTATGTGGTTTCAGATTCGAATCTCCACAGATTTTAATTTCAATCAGCTGGAAACTGAATAGCAACACCTAGCAGAAGCCAGGACCGGAGGGCATTGTGCTTTCTGATCTCAGAATCGTCTTTCCTCGTCTCACAATCTTCATTATTGGTCTGAAGGCACTGAAGTCGTGGAAGTAATAAGTGAGTGGAGGAGCATGGAAAGGACATTGTAATGTATTGTTTAATCTGTCGGCGCCCTTGTGTTTGTTAAAGAGGTTTTGAGGATCAAGCGCATACTATTGTTCAAACCATTTCTTTCTGACCTGAAAAAATGTCCAGAGACGGAGCCAGCAGGCACATGTTTCTGATCTCTTGAGTGTCAATTTGGTGGTCGCAGAAGAGCATGAGTTGGCCTAATGACAAAGAATAAAATCAAATAAACATATTTTCTAAAATTTATGTGTACACAACTTATTTATTGTTATGTTCGTGTGTTAGTTATTCATTATTTTGTTGCGTACTTTTGAAGGCTCATGGTATATTCATCCGCACCTCTAGTTAGAAAATTTGTATCCTATAGGACAGTCTTCCCAACTCGAGCAAGGATGATATAGGACAATTGGGGGACTGTCAATAACTATTAGGCTATTGCTGGGTTCATCTAAGGGATGTGACAATTATGCTCATTTTAGGTATCTTTCATAGTTTGTTTTCGGAGTATGCGAAGGAGGTAAAATTATGAGGTCAGCTTATAGCTTACTGTTAAACGGTTAGAGAGGAAGGAATTTTTTTCTAATGATATGCGTCCGTCGAAAATTAATCTCTGTTCTATTTTAACAAATATGTCACCCTCTAGCAGTTGGACACTCAATGGGGATGATATCCCAAGTTTAACGATATGATAGAAGCTGAATTATTCGATGATATAAAATGGTAACAAATAATGGATAGTGAGCTGGGAGAGATTGTATGACCTGTAACATTTGGGTTCATAATTTGAGTTAGATTGTCTTGATTGAGATCCTTTGATATGAGAGCATGAATTATTGATTATAGTTGTCTCCTCGGGGCGGTGTGATAGTTAAAATATGGAAGCTTGTCACATGAGATCTAGAGGTCGAATCTCGGCACGCCCGAACATATACCTTTTTCATGTCTTGACCATTTGCACTTATGGCTAGTAGCCACCCGTGGTTTACCTCCTCCGTGTTGGCTCTGGCTCTGGGACGGATCGACGGGGACGCTGAGGACGAACGATTCACTTTTTTATCACATGAATTATTGATATAGTCTATGCATGATCTTGAACTAAGGAGGATTGTGGGGCAGACAAGGTGTAACTTGAGTAAAATCAGAGATTGAATCGATTAATATTTGTCTCAGTATGTCAATTGGACCCTCACCGAGTAGATGAAAGTCATTGGTCGATTAGCTTATGATCTTATCCAACAAACTAAGTCGAATGAAAATATTATTAGTTGACTGGATGCAAGACTTGGTCAACAGAATACTAGTTGTTGGCTATAAAATTATCTTATATGGATACCAATCAATTGCAGTTGAGTCAACTAATTCCAACCAAAAGCTAGCTAACTAAGCTATCTTATCTTTTACTTGAATGCACCCTTGTTCTGGGTGCAATCATGCTCTAAGTGATTGAGTCTACCAACCAAAAACTATCTAACTAAGCTATCTTATCTTTTACTTGAATGCACGCTTGTTCTGGGTGCAATCATGCTCTAAATGATTGAGTCCGACCATATGATTTTGATGTGCTTGATAAAGGTTTAAAGTTACGTGACACTTACATTGTGTTGGATATATGTGAATGCAAAAATGTTGAAAGGAAAGATGTTTCATTGTGAATAAGACTATTCCTGCATTGGGAGTTTCATAGTATATTGGTTTGTTTATATTGATTCATAAGCATTGATGTTGTGAACAAATATAAGGAGAGATGCTCTCTTATGTGTGAGCCTGTAGGAGACTGCAAATCCAGAGCCCGATATCCGTTGAATCTAAGTTTTTTACCATATGAATAATTCTTTTGCTTATTGCTGATGTGTAATGGATTAATTAATCATTGATTAATTGAGAGTCTATAACTACCGAGTGAAACGACCAACCATTAGTGGTCGGTGGTTGACATTTTTAGCTCAACCTATAATGACAATAAAAAAACTTTATTCGATCATTTAATGACCAAGTATGGAGCTCCTATATAAGGAGACCCTCCATGACCTCGAGAACAAAGCGAAAACAATAGAGAAAGAAATCTCCATCCATTTTGTTCCCTCTCGTTTCTTCCTTTGTCGAGCAGTCGCTCAACAGTTTACCCATGAAAGCAATCGGGTACTTTCTTAGTTCATTGCGATTGACCAAAGCTTGGTGGTGATCACGTTCTACCATTATATCTTGAGAAGCAGTCGTGACCTCTAAGCATTGTAAGAGGGGATAAATCTGTTTTTCCTCTTGGTGGTGATCACGTTCTACCATTGTATCTTGGGAAGCAGTCGTGACCTCTAAGCATTGTAAGAGGGGATAAATCTATTTTAAGGAAACTATGTTGAATGCAGGTCTCGACATCTCTATTTCTGAGCACTCAGAAACTCACTCATACTTGAGATTACTTCCCAAGTACTCAACAATGCTCTTCTGCTTGGAGTGCTCGACTTCTACTTGGAGCACTAGGCCAACTCGAGCTTGGCGACTCAGACTTAGCGACTCGATACTTGGCCAACTCAGCACTCGAGTGACTTGGACAAGGGTTACTTGGGCTCAGCGACTCAGACTCGACGATTAGGCACTCGGCCAACTTGACACTCAGGTGACTCGATAGCTCGGCCAACTCTGTGACTCATCATCGCTCTCTGACTCTGACTTGACTTCCCACTCAGGCTCCGGAGCACTTAGCGTCTTTCTTGGAGAATTCGATCAACTTGACAGCTTGAGAATTCAATCGACTCGGTAGTCTGTTGATTTGATAGCTTGGGCACTCTGTTGAACTCGACGTTCGATAGACTTGGCACTCACCGACTCTGACTCGGTGATTCTGACTCAATGACTCCGACTCGGTGATTCTGACTCAACGACTCTGACTCGGAGACATAGACTTGTGGACTCGGACTTAGCCATGCAAGGCAGCCCAGTATTCCAGGCATCTCAACAGCCATCTAAGTAGCTCATCTTTTCCTACTTGGTAGCCTAAGTTTATTCACTCAAGCCACTCAATAGATAATTTGAATTTGAATTTGAATTCGATTTCAATTAAGTAATTCCCATTATATCTCCAACAAAGATTGTCCAACAATATTAAAACAAACTCTGTTATGTTGAGATGGCCACAGAGAGTGTTGAGATGCAACAAACTCATCACATGAAGGGCCCCTCCGCCTTGATTGGAAATGCTCCAATCAATCATGGCGAAAGTTAGAGAAGTTCACCGGGTTGAACTTCAAGCGGTTGTAGTAGAAGACCACGATAAATTTGGTTCAGTCCTTGACTGAAGAACTTCTCAAGCATGCCTAGGATTCTACTAATGCCCGAAATTTGGCTAAGTTATTGAAGTATACTTATGATTATAGACTACACTATATGAGATATTCTGTTGTGATATAAGGATATAACGATGAGAATTGAATATTTCACTTTGGGAGGTACGACCATTTCATTAAAAGCTTTTAAGCAAGTCGTAATAACTAGATGCATGATGGAATATGAGTTGTAGTTCTTGATAAATGTAGTGAAGATGTTGAATGGCTATAATAATTCTTAGGAGATGTTCGTAGATGATCAAAACCAGTACCGACAATTTACATACATTGTGATAGTCAATCAATAATGTTAAGTCTGTATATATATTGTAAACACAATATCATTAAACAACTACTTTCAACAAGAGTTATCATTGTTTACTATGTAAAATCAAAGGAGAACATAGCGGATCTACAAACTAAAGGGTTAAATAGAGAGTCAGTTGCAAGTTCATCACAAGAGATGAGCTTGATGCCGATGCACTATAAGAAAAAAAATTGAAAGATAACACTTTTTATAGTTTGTCTATGTGGATAATGTTAGTATGAGCCCTAGAGCCAATCAAATGTTGATTGTTGTATGGACTCAGTGTATTAAATTCTAATAATAATAAAGGTATTTTGGTTATTATAGTTACTTGTATTGGTGCCAAATATCTAAGTATAATAATGTCCTTGAATAGTAGGTTCACATCTATATCAATCGATTAG
>JBAMIE010000016.1:7909161-7929878 GCA_037177295.1 Kaempferia parviflora | reverse complement strand
GCTTTTGCTGACCAATTGGAACATGAAGCCGCTCATGTTGTTGAACAAGCAATTGAAGCATGCAAGCTGTTCATGTTGTCAACCAAGCAATGCACGTTTTCCAACTTGAACAGAGGTTCCAACGTGAACAACAATCACGCTGTGGTTCCGACCAAATTTCATTGCCGGCCAAAGGGTTGTTCCGGTGATTTTGCTTGCTGTCCATGTGCCGCCAGATTGCCTTGAATTGTCAGTATCAAGTTGAGACGTGATCCCTCTCTTAGATCGCTTTGTCTCCCACCTTTAGCTAGTATAAAAGTGGAGACACGGTTCGTGAGTTAGTGAAGTCGCCTCAAGGATAACTCCCGGTGAGACTTTCGAGTGTCGCTTGGTTGATCTTATTCCTACTCCACATCGATTGGCAGCTTGCTCGTTGATTCCAATGGAGACTAGAATTGTGAGGCTAGCAAACGCTATCTATAAGGTTCGATAATGAACTCGCTGGTATAATAATTAGATTTTTATCATTACTATTTATATCTTCTACTATGCATGTTTGTGAAACATATTTTAGAATGATTTTAAGTAAATTGAGATGTTTTTAATAAATTTGAATAATTTATATCGAGTTGGTATTGAATATTTTGATATCCATGTATAATAATTTTGACTGAGTTAGAGTATTTTTATTATATATTGCAGTAGTTATGATTAGTATTTTTGGATTAGAAATATGATGAGATCTGTTTTAATATTTTTTTTTTCAAAAAAAACGAGTATTCTTTTGATAATAAATGATGCCTTTTTGATTTTTTGATTTACTATTTTGCTTACCAACTTCAACTTACACTTACATTCTCAGTAACAGATGCAGAGATGAATAAGGGTCTTACAGGGTATGTTGACTCAGTCAATATGGATTCTACGTAGCATGTCCTTAACTTAGTCAACAGTGACTACATGACATGTCTTTAACTTCGTCAACATAGATAAGAGTCACTTAGAGTTTAAACTATATTTGGTTTGGATCAGATTGGCTCATAAATGATGAATTTAGTCTTTGTCTCCTTGAAGTGACTCTAGAAATTATCAGATACTTTCAAAAATTCCTCTGTCAGGGATAGAGTCGCCCACAAGTCTACAACTAAATTTCTCTCTTAGAGATAGAGTTACCTACAAGTAAATTTCTTAGTTAGGGACAGAGTTGCCTACAATAAAATTTCTCTGTCTCGAACAGTGTCGCCACTTCTCTCCCAACTAGGCATAATTGTAGATCAAGCTCTCCATCTCCTCTTAGAGGGTCGACTTACTCTCCTGACTATGACTTAGTCGTGGATCGAATTTTTGCCTTAGCCTTATTAGGCTCTAGAGTTGGCATCTTCACACCCGATTCGATGACATTTATTTATGTTTTCAATATGAATTGTAGCTCTTCTTTCAAGCTCTACCATGAGGTGCTCCACCTCGACTGCTGGATGCTCCCTTTTGCTCTTCTCCTTCGTTCCCAACGTCTCATCCACATGGACCTTGACGTTAAAGATATTGGAGTTGTTCACAAGACAATTGCCTAGTCAGTCGTTACACCCTTCTTTCGACTAAACTTGGGAGGAAGCTTGTGATGTAGTGGAGACAGTAGGGCCATGTGGCAGGTTTAGGACTCGGTCAACGTCAAAGTCATGTGGCAAGTTTAGGACTCGGTCAACGCCAAGGACATGTGGCAGGTTTAGGACTCAGTCAAGCTAGGTGGCAAGTTGAGGACTCGGTCAACACATATATCATAAGTATCCGACCTGCCAAGATGGTTTGACCTCCCGACCTGCAGTGAGTTTGACCTCCCGATATCCTGACCTGTTAACCTCTCGATCTCCTTACTTGTCGTTGATCCGACCTCCCGGCAACCAGCGAAGGGACACAATAGTTACCATAACGCAAAGGGCCGGACACAATGGTTACAATGACACCCTTTAGTGAGGTGCGCCCTTTGGGCTTCTCTCCCTGTATAATGTAAGGGGAGGAAGTCTTTCGAGAAATTAAGGTAATCGAATCTGATCTCATCTACTAGTAGGCAAATCAGGGAAACATAGTCTACCTAATATGAAAACATTTGATTTTGTATTTACATTGCATTTAATAAATGAAGAATGTATTAGGGATCATAAATGAATTATCTAATGTCTCCAAGTAGAATATACAATTTGATGAAAACACGAATCTAAATTATGCATTCAAGTCCGTACGAATACAAAATCAGATTCATGCTAGCTACAGATTTAGTTTTATCAAATTTTACAGCAAAATAAAGCATTAAACGTCATTAATTTGTGAAATCCATAGATTCTATGAAGAGATGCAATGGATTATCAGGCCATCATCAAGAACATATTACGGATTAACGAGTTTTGCATATATATAAACCCACATCTAATGATCCAAACTTGCGAATACTTTAATTAGATAATTTTATTGGGTTTGATTTAATATGACATATTCGGGTGTGTTATTAAATTACAATGGTGGATCTTTATATGAAATCTATATGAATGAATTGTTCGTGGGAAGAGGGCAACAATGTGATGATATGGAACTCAACAACTTCTTAACAAGGATTATTATAGTGCAAGATTGTTTGATTTTAGGCTCACAGAACTGATGAAGGAATCCTCTGTACAATTTCAGAAAATTGAAGCAAGAAACCACAAGTTTGGTCGTCTCTACCTTCACCAAACCGATGTGAGAAGCGAGAACTTAATATGCAGCCTGATCTTCCCCTTCTCCACGTCCAACTTTGCGCCGGTGACCAGCCAATGGCCGGGGCTGTGTTGCGGCCCCTGGCATAGCTGAGCAGTGTCCACAAATTTCAGCAGCTTTTGGGCAGCCACCGGCACCGGCGGCCCCTTGGGGAAAATGGCAGAGTCTACCACCACTTCTCGCTCCTGATGCTGCTGCTTTTCCTTCTCGATGCCACCGGAGAGGGAGGCGCTCATCGCCGAGAAGAAGTTCGACTTCTGAGAAAGCCCCGACGGGCCTCGCCGCCACTGCGACCGGCACACGATGCAACCCCGCACCTCGGTGTATAGCAGCCCGAGGTGCAGCACATTATAGTGCTCCCTAGCTATCACGTTCAGCTGAGCTCCGGTGACGATGAACGCGGTCCCGCCGCCGTTGGTCGGCCACAGGGGGTCGTACTTGACTGGGATCGTGCACACTCGCGTGAACTTCTTGCGTTGCACCTGCTCCAGGTATCCTTCGCCGCCGGCAATCGTATCGGATGACCGCCAGAAGGTTGCTGAACCGGGCTGCGCTCCGGTGAACGTAGGAGTCTGTGACAGGTGCTCCAGGTGGATGGCCAGCCTGACCATGTCCAAACAGAATTAATCACTGCCAACGAGATGCTTTCTTACATAAAAACTGCTTCAGGAGTTCACTAACCTATCATTTTTCTTGCCTTCAAGGTGCAGCCTCATTCCGGTCACCGGCAGTAGTTTTCCGACGACAACCTGAGTTCAAATTCCCCACATTTACACAATAGTTTTCATCAGATAATCACGCAGCACGATCAAAGAACAGAGTGGACGCCTACCTTTGTGGTGTTGACATAGAGCTTAGGCCCCATCAGGTTGAAAGTCAGAGAAGGAGTAGCAATGGACATGTTCGACATCGGGCCGAGAGGTAGATCATTGTGCATGGGAGCCCAAAGCTTATTGCACTGGAAGTCTAAAAAGTAACGCAAATCTGATAGAGGAGGTTTATCTGAAACAGAACAGAGGGATGATTGATCAATCAATCGATCGATCGAAAGGATTTGGTTATTCATCATGCATGCAGCACTCACATCGAAGGTAGAGGTTGATGGCATGAGACAGGAAGCCGATGCCAGAGACCCCCTTGAGCAGGGAGGTGATCGGAACGAAGGTCAAGTTGATGACATCGGGCATCGAAGTCACAGTGGGGAGCCACTCGTAGTGGCTGCTTGCTGAAGCATCTCCTCCTCTCTTGAAGCACGTTACTGTCACGCCCTGAACAAGGCCATCAATTTAGTAATTACACAGCTCCTCAACTGAAAGCTAATTAATTAGTTAGAACTCACATCCTTGCTGAAAACTGGAGGGACACCCTTGAGGAATTCGTTCTGCTGATCAAACACATTGAAAGCCTCGGGCACCTGCGCAGGGCAACAATATCGACCTTAGCATTGCAATTCAAGCGATCGAAATTCATCTAGAGATAGATCAGAGACAGAGATGCAGACCTTGATCTTATGTTCTTTAGGTTTCGAATGGAGAGGTGGAAGAACACATGTTCCAGTGAATAGCTGATCCCCAAGATTATCAAGGTGCTGTTTGAGCTCAGAGGGAGAGAGATTGGAGGACTGATCCTGCTTCACATAGATCACATCCTGACCTCCCACGCTCAGCCCTGTAATTACATGCGTGCCGAAGTCTTCAATGAATCTGCACAGGAATGGGCGCCCATAAATCGATTTAATTAGTCAAAAAGTCTTTAGCCGGACAGTACATGTGGTAGTTGCAGCTCGCATTCCAGGAAACTTGGGCAGCTAAAACATGTTTGACAAATTGATGAAAAGGGAGAATTGAAGTTTTCAACTTGAATTTTTATCTACGATCGAGTCATTTCGATATCTACCTTGCTATTGCAGTGGGGTCCCAAGTGGAAGGGACGGCGTCGACGACCCGTTTAGTCAGAGTGAGAGGTTGCCGTTCGATCCGGAGGTCGAAGAGGGTGATGAAGCAGACGTCCATGGCGAGGAGCTTGGTGCTCGACGCGTCTTGCGCCCATGCGCTCCCTTCGAACCCGAACGCGTAGTTGAAGAAGCCGGAGGGGATTTTGCCGGCCATGGAACTCCGGTGGTTGAACAGCTCCGCCATCTGCACCGTTCGCATCGAGTTTAATTTGCTGTTGAACTAATTAAGCAAATTATGTTGCATGTCAAAACAGAGATTGCTCGATCGTTTAATTATTTACCTGACTAAAGTCAAGCACATCGGACTGGAATCGGATGCGATCGCCCTTATCGCAATTTACATCAGCCGGCACGTCCTTGCACGAGCCAAACCCGGGCACCGCCAGCTCCTTCTTCTCCTCGTTTAACACCACAAGCCTCTCCTCCTGTCCCCGGCAGTACTCCGGCCGGAAGTCGCAGGTGACATCGAAGCCCTTTCCCAAGCACCGTACGGCTCTCTCCAAAGCTCTAGTCATCCTCAAGGCTCTAGCTACCAGTTTCCTGCCCTTTCTCTTGCTGCAGATAATAACAATAATATAGAAATCCCTTTGAGCTCGTCGAAGGAGACTTCCTCCACAACTTAGTCGACTTCAATGGCGCGGCACATGCATAAAGTATTGGAAAAAAGGCGTTGAGTTTTCATGACTTGACTTGTAGACTTATAAAACGGCACGTTGTACTTGTTCTTGCCTAGCTATTTATCGAGTACGATCAGTTTCAGATGAATGAATCAATCAATCAAACGGTGAGAAACAAATTTTATTGTTGATGGTGAATGTCAAGTCAATGTAGACGTCTTGCGGTCTTGGGTGGTGTTTAGATTGGCTTAAATAAAAGTCGCCATTTCATACTGCCCCAGATTGAAGACTCTGCAGGATGGTAAAATTTGGAGTTTTAAAAAAATAAATAAAAGATTTGGGTGGGTGGTTACGGTCAAGCTCCATTAAATCGTCATGTGATTGTTTTTTGGGTAAGCATCAAACGCAGCAATGTACGTTGCAGTGCATACGGTTTTTTTTTCTTTTTTGGAAGATAGTTGGGTTAAAATTATAAAAAATCTTATTTAAAAAAAAAATAATAAAAATAAGATTATATAAATTATACCATTTAAAATTAGTTCTTCTCTCCTGTTCAACTAATAGTTTTCAATAGAGGAAAATTGGAAGGAAAAAGCCATGCATGTACTTGGAGTACATGAACAGATTGTTTAGGTTAAAAATCAAAATAATATTTTTTTTTCTTTAACAAAGTCAAATAAGGACTCGTTTTCTATAAATGTTATAAAAAAAAACGTCTCTGAGTTGTTATATGATATATATTTGTCTCCGGGTTAATTAGATGCAGTGAAGGAGCATCATATTGTCATTTAGGTATTCATAATTTGATCCTCAGTTATGATGTATTTGTAGATATTTTTTTATCCAAATAAACGTGCAACCATGAGATACTGAACTTTTGGACTGTCTATTACTAATGCTTTCTGATTTACTTTGATGGTGATAGAAAACTTTTATAGGACCGAATCAGTCGTCCAAGATTTGATGTTACCTACTTGTTAAAATTATATAATATATATTCTTAAATAATTTTTTGATAGTAAATTTGTATACTTTATTCAATCCCACAAAATTGGTCTTAAGATACAAGTCATACTAACCAAGACGGAAAATCCTCACTTACCCAAACAAAATGGGAAGGGGAAGAAGGAACAACAAGAGCTAAATCAAGTGCGACTACATTCGCTGATCGCCTAATATGACTAAAATGAGATACAACCAGTTGCGTCATCAGATCATGGATGTCCATCGCCAGAGTGCCCTTATAACCCATATTATCCCTAGGATTAGTAGCTGCTCGGATCGCCAGGTGCGAATCAGAAGTGACATGGACATGGTGAAGATGATGTTCATCCAACAATCTGACCCCTGCTTCAACATGGACATGGACATGGACATGATGACATGGACATTGCCAGATAGAGATATCGTTTGGAGCAACACGGTTGTCCAAGGTGGGAATCCATTTATCTGCATAAGTTCTTATGTTAAGGCCATTTCCTACCCTCCAGTATAACCCTTTCTCAATCAACGTTCGACACCAAATTAAAGACAACTAGATAAAGGACGGGTTGCTACCAATAGGGTCGCCATAATATCTGGAAATTTGAAATATTTAGCCTTCAATACTTCAGCCATGAGTGAGTTGGGCTCACGTATAATTCGCCATATTTGTTTAGCCAATATAGCTTTGTTAAAAGCTTCAATCTTATAGAATCTTAATCCTCCCATTCCTTTTAGGATTGCACAACTCCTTTCAAGATGTCCAATGCCTAAGTTAAAGCCCATTCTTCGTACCCCACCAAAAGTTTAATCATTCTCTCTCGATAGTGTCGCAAAAAGATTTAGGTAGTCGGAAATATGTCATTGCATAAGTGGGAATAGCTTGTAGTACAGATTTAATGACTACTCACCTACCGTCCACTAAGAAAAATTCTGATCGAATAAGTAGGCAACCCAGATAAACCTCATGCCCTTGAACTGTCGGAATTAGTAAGCATGTCCTTAATATTTTTTATCATATCTGGCTTTGTGTTGGGGCTGAATGAAAGAGACGATTTTTCAAAAATTATGAGCTATTCCGAGGCCGTTTCATAGTGTTTTAAACACTGCCTAATGCTCATTGCATCTTCTATGGTTGCTCTGAAAAATACTAAATTGTCATCCGCAAAGAATATGTGAGATATAGAAGGACACATACTGGTTATTCCGGTTCCCTTAAACAACTTGCTCTGTTCATAAGAAATCAGTAACGCAGATAGTCCTTGGGCACATAATACAAAGAGATAAGGTGATAGTGGGTCACCTTATCGGATTCCTCGTTGGAGCTTAAGATGTCTAACTACTTCAGAGTTCACAGAGAAAGAGTATGATACTGAGGTAATGCACCTCATAATAAGTTGAATCTAAGCCTAAGAGAATTCCAACAGGTTCATAGCATCTTGCAAGAAAGCCCACTCCACTCGGTCATATGCCTTGTTCATGTCCAACTTTAGGGATGTGTATCCAATGGCCCGCGTCTTATAGTTACGTAGCCGGTGCAAAAGCACAAATCCCAAAATAACATTATCTGATATCAGTCTCTTTAAAATGAAGACACTTTGAGTCTCATCAATGATGTGAGCTATCACTGGCCGGAGTCTATTAGTAATGGCCCGTGTGACATTCTTGTAATAGACATTGCAGAGGCTGATTGGTCTGAACTCCTTCATAAGCATTGGTCGTTTTACCTTAGGGATAAGCGTGATAATAGTGTCGTTCCAATCACCGAGATTGGCCCCATCATTCAACACCTAGAGAAGTGCCTTCATAACGTCATTCCCCACAATATGTCAGAAATTTTGGAAGAATAAAGGTCGCATGCAATTTGTACCTGGGGCCTTGTATGGACTCATATCAAAAAGTGTCTGCTGACTTCCAATTCTCAGAACGGTGCATTAAGGTGAGATTTCATAACATTGTCCACCTTTGGCTCGATACAATCCAATACCACAACCATGTCCTTTATCGAGGGCTCTGCAAAATGGAAGGGATTTCAAAATTAATCAATAAAAATATCAGACATACCAACGTGAGAGGTACAAAGATCACCATGAGTAGAGATAACAAATCAATACTGTTATTAGCACTCATAACCATATCCTTTGCATTTTGGCCCAAACAAGCTCGGCGTTTCCATTGCCCCAGACTTCTCTTGGTTTGCTTACTAGTGTTATTTTGATCGGTGAGAGTCGGTTGTCAATAGCCACCACCACCTCTTTCCCCTTGGCACTCCTCGATCCCCTCGTCGGTTCCACTACTTGGGTATCAGATAATATAACATCCTTGCGATAGGCATCCTCCACTTTTGAATTCGGATTTGGCCCAACCATCATATGTTTCACCATGGAAGCACTATTTTGGAAACTTCTAAACGAGGAATCTGCTCTAGCAACAGCCGCTAAGCGTACCCTTTGTTCTCCTGGTCCGCCTCACTATCACCATTCTCATTATTGTAGTTTTTGCCTTCTTGTTGTGATGTAGGATTGTTGTTGGATGAGTTGCGTCCCATTCTTGTGAGCAACAACCCTCATCCATATGCCATAAGGCATAAGCACGGTTAACCTTATTTGCAAGATCATCCTTGCATTATCTAAATACATGTCCTAATCAGCCACAAGAGTAACAAAAATTCAAAAGTTTCTCATAGACAAGAATAACAATTATTTCCTCCCCACAATTATCCATTCCAATACGTAATAATTTCTTTAAAGAAATACTCACATCAATTGCCATTCGTAAACAAGAAAATCGGTCCCTGAACTTACCACTGTCATCATGATCCACTTCCACCAACCTAGCTCCCTATTTATTTTTGTAAAAAGTGGCGTAGAAAGGAAAAAGAAAAACGAAGAGGGAAAATTATTTTTTTCAATAATGAGGAGAATACATTTTTATAGATACAATGGGTCTATCAATCCTAAAAGTCATGGGAAAACAAATATTATCCTACCAAATGTACAAAAAATTAAAATCCAATCAGATGAAACAGATTAATACCAATTGATTTTAATTGATACTAATTAATTCACTAATCAATTAAAATCTAATCAGATCAAATAGATTGATACCCATTGATTTTTAATTAATACTAAGCAAATTTACACTCCCCCTCAAGCTTGACTGTAAATTTTGATAAAGCCAAACTTGCTGACAAGAAATTCATGGGTTCGTTCTAATAGTCCTTTTGTGAGTAAGTTAGCCAGCTGATGAGAAGTAGGGACATATTCAACATTGAGATTGTCTTCTTCCAATTTTTCCTTGATGAAATATCGATTAACTGATTACGAGTTATACTGCTGGTTGATTTGTTGTCACAAAACAGCATCATAGGGCTTTCAAGATTTATTTTTAGCTCTTTCATAACTCTTTTAATCCAAATTAATTCACACACTCCATGAGTTAGCCATAGCTCGATATTCTGCTTCTGCACTACTTCTTGCCGCAATTAACTATTTTTTACTCCGCTATGTTACTAAATTTCCCCAAACAAATGTACAATATCCGGAGGTAGACTTTTGATCTTTGATTGATCCGGTCCCAATCGACATCAGTGTAAGTACTCACTCTTCGATCATCAGTCTTTGCAAAAAATAACCCTCTCCTAGGAGTTTATTTTAAATATCTCAGAATTCTATAAACTGCATTGATATGACCTTGACATAGTGAATTCATATATTGGCTTACTAGACTCGCTGAAAAAGCAATATCAAAGCTAGTGTGTGAGAGATAAATGAGTTTTCCAGCAAGGTGTTGATACCTTTCTTTATCCACTAGATCTCCTTCAAACATTCTTTCTTTATTTCCTTGCTCAAGTGGTGTATTACTTGGTTTGCACCCCCAACATCCCGGTTTCTTCCCATAGATCTAAAATGTACTTTCTTTGAGAAATAGATATACCTTTTTTGCTCCTAACAATTTCCATTCCCAAAAGATATTTTAGTTCAAATTCCTTTTCCATCATGACTTTAATATTCTCCATTTCATTGTTGTCGTTTCCCGTGATTGGTATCATCAACATACACTGTGAGAATAGTGATTTTGTCTTCGTCAAAACGTTAACAAAGAGTGTGATCAGCTTGTCCCTGCATATATCCAAATTTCTTGATAACCTTAGAGAATTTTTCAAACCAGACACTTGGAGATTGTTTCAAACCATAGATAGACTTGTTGAGTTTACAAACAGTTTGATTTCCCAGATTTTCTTCAAATTCTGGGGCTGACTCATATAGACTTCCACTTCAAGTTCACCATTCAAGAATGTATTTTTTTTATGTCAAGTTGATATAATGGCCAATCAAGATTTGTTGCCAATGATAGAAGTATCCAAACAGTGATAAGTTTAGCAACAGGAGCAAATGTCTTAGTATAGTCAATGTTATTGGTTTGAGTAACTCCCTTGGCTACAAAGCGAGCTTTGTATCTTTCAATTAAACCATCTGACTTATATTTCACCATGAATATCCATTTGCAACTAACTTTATTTTTCCCTTGTGGTAACTCCACCAAACTCCAAGTATTGTTTAACTTTAAGGCATGCATTTCCTCAAGAATAGCCTTTCTCCATTCAAGAATAGTTAGAACCTCTTGAACAAACCTGTGAATTTTTATACTGGGCAAACTCAAGGTAAATGTACGAAATGATGAATATAAATTGGAATATGAAACACATTTTAAAATGGGATGTTGAGTGCAAGACCTTACACCTTTCGTCATTGCTATAGGAATATTGAGATTGGAGACAGTACCTGATTGAGGATCCTCTACAGGTTCATTTTCTTGATTGTATTTAGAATTCACAATGTCTTTAGTAGCTTGAGGTTTTCATCTTGAGTAAACCTTTAACTCTTGTTCTAGTGTCACTTTTCCCCTTGTTTCCAATACTGGGATATATTCTGGAATGTGATTACTAGTTTGGATTGAATTAGGTATGGGTGTTGTAAGAAAGGGATTGTCTTGACAAGTTTCATCTCAATTCTCCCCCGAAGCGGAGTTGAGGAGAAGTAAGGTTTATCTTCTAGGAGTTGCACATCATGAGAAGTATACGTTCTTTGGGTTTGAGAATAATAACATCGATAACCTTTTTGTGTTGGTGAATACCCAATAAATACGACCTTGATAGCTTTTGGATCAAGTTTACTTTGGTTTTGGTCATGTACATGAACAAATGTTGTACAACCAAAGGTTTTTAAGGGGAGGTTATTGGATGTAGGTACATGTGAGCATCTTTGAAAGAGGATAGATAGCGAAGTTTTAAAATTGAGAGTGCGACTTGGTAGGTGATTAATTAGGTATGAAGCGGCGAGAATGGCATCCCCCCATAGGTATTTTGGAACATTCAGGGTGAATATTAGAGCACGGGATACTTCCAACAAATGATGATTTTTTTTCTTTCAGACACTCCATTTTGTTGTGCAGGTATAGACACAAGTACTTTGGTGGAGAATACCATTTTCAGAAAGATAGTTACCTAAATGACATTGAAGTATTCTTTACCATTATCAGTGTGAAGAGTTTGAATTTTGGTGTGAAATTGAGTTTGAATCATTTGGTGGAAGTTTTTGAATATTTGACTTGTGTCAGTTTTGTTATGAAGGAGATAAACCCAAGTGACCCCTGTATGATTGTTAATAAAGTTTAGAAACCTTTTTTTCCTTGAGATGTGGTGATTGATGAGGGTATCACTATAGATTAGTGAAAATGGTATGGAAGGTGTGTATGGTTTTGGAGAGAAATTAATACGAGGTTGTTTAGCCAAGTGACAAATTTTACAATCAAGAACACCAAGACTTTTATTATGAAATAGAGAAGGAAGCAATTTTTACAAATATGAAAAACTAGGATGGCCTAACCTATGATACCACAACATTATTTCCCTAGTACTTGAAAGGAAGAGAAGCAACATTAGACACTTTTGGAAGACCTTCAGATATGACAACCTCAAGATGATATAATTCATTGTGAATTCTAGCACTGTCAATCATCTTCCCCGATAGTAGGTCCTGAAATTGACACGATAAAGTGACAAAGTTAGCAATACAATTATTGTCATGAGTGAATTTGCTAACAGAGATGAGGTTGCATGTGAGGGAAGGAATAAGAAAGACACTTTGATGATACTATCCTTAGATAGGCGAATGTTACCGATACCAATAATTGGACTCATTGATCCATTAGAAATTTTCACAAATGTAGGACTAGGGTAAGGAGCATAGGAAGAAAATAAACTAGAATCCCCTGTCATATGGTCAGATGCTTCTGAATCAATGATCCACGAGCCTATACAAGTTGAGTTAAGGGCTGAATAGAATGCACCAGATTGAGTCATGGAGCATGACCTGACAGTAGGAATGGTGGAAGGATTGAGAGCAGTCTGCCGAAGGAGATGACAATAATGTTCAATTTGGTCAATTTGTTCCTTTGTGAATGGAGTTAATAGACCATAATTTCTAGGTTGTTCTTGGATGGGTTTTGATTGATAACCATGTGCCTCTATCTTCTTTCGGTGCTGCCAATTTGCTAGTTGATTTCCTAATACTTTTCTTTGGTATGACCTAGACGCTTACAATGTTCACACAAAGGTCTTTTGCTCGTGCATGAAACTTGAGATAATATCTTGTGAGTAGTGAGCTGTAAAGAGAAAATATCACTACCTGAGAGAGAGGTGGCTGATGTAAATGGTTTTTCTGCTACAATGTCGTTGGATGAGCCTAACGATGTGTTTGAATTATTCAACATATTAATTGGTTATTGAAATGGAAAGAAACAACAGACTTTGTTACTTCCATAAAGAGGACAACGCACAATACAAGCCCGATACATTAGGGAAGATGAAGCTGGTAGAAGAAGTTAGAGAAATCAACCAAACTCTGATATCATGTAAAAAGTGGCGTAGAAAGGAAGAAGAAAAAAGAAGAGGAAAATTTATATTTTTTCAATAATGAGTAGAATACACTTTTATAGATACATTGGGTCTATGAATCCCAAAAATCATGGAAACAAATATTATCCTACCAAATATTATCTTACCAAATGTACAAAATAAAATAAAATAAAATCAAATCAAATAGATTGATAGCGATTGATTTTAATTGATACTAATTAATTCATTAATCAATTAAAATCCAATCAGATCAAATAGATTGATACCAAGTAAATCTACAATTTTCGATGTGTTCCAGAATTGTTTCATTCATAAATGCAAGTGGTAGATTGTGGCACTAAACCCACATCTCCGTCTCCCCAAACTTCATCTCTTGTAGGTTCTGCGGGCCCAAAGGCTATTTGATAATTATCATACATCGAAAAAAATTCCAGGGGCCATCATGGAACGCCCTCTTCATATCAGCAAAAGATTTGAAATCCTAAACAAATATGTTATCATCTACTGTTTCAATATTGATGTGACAATTGGCTTGGAGATTACACGGTATCTGGTTACGTGCAGTGTCCCTATTGACTGTTTTAGATGAGAGAATCTTCACCACCAAACATGCAGTTATACGATACACGCTCCTCAGCAATTCATATAGCTTTCATCTCTAGGGTTATTGTGTCTCCTTTTGTTGGCGTAAGCACTCGAAATTCATCTAGTAAGCATGTTAATTCATCACAATCCATCAGAAAAAGAGACAGCTCCCAAATCAAAACGAATAATTGAGCAAAGAAACCCTACAAACCGTAGGGAAGCTGACTCTCACTGGAAACCCTAGGAGAGAATAATATATATATATATCGTGGGCGACATCCGATGTGGCGCGCTAATGAGGACAAAATCCAACATTTTCTTCTCTTCAAAACGTGTGGGCATATTTTCGTGCTCTCTCTCTCTCTCTCCCTTAATTAGTAGTTTGCTCACGTCGCTGTTTTTCAAAACCAAAACCTTAAACCCTCATCTCGCTCCTCTCTTCCCCGCGTCAAACCCTAGACCCAGGACATCTTCTTCGGCGATCAGCTCACATGGAGTGAGTTACGGTTTTCGTCCAATTTGGACTACTCATCTCTCCTATCATTTTTCTACACTTGTTTCATAATGTCGCATTCTACGGGATTTAATCAGCATCTAGAATGCGCCATTTTGATAGATGAGTACCACCCGGGGGTTGTTTATCTTCAAAATGCAGGTTTGGAAAGCGTGTTGTTGGGATTTCAATAATAGTAGCACGGTGCTGCTATTCTTGAAAGAACAGTTGAATGTGTTGATGTTCTTTCAAGAATATCTGCGTTTTGGAATAGCTAAACGTGTTGCTGTTCTTTCAAGAATAGTTGAACGTCCTTAATGAATAATAGCTGTGTTTTCACTAAATGATAAAGGGGGGAAGGTGAGTAGTTTTGAAAATTGTCAAAAATCTAATTTCTACTCCACAATTTATGATCACTTAAGGTGATTCACCCCCTTTCAAAGACGACTATCGGCACATGACTGAGCATTATCTTCTCTTTGTCTCCTTGATTTTGAGCTTTATAATATTTTTTTTCTCGTCTTTTAATTGTAACTTCATATCCATGAAGTAGATCTCTAAATTCTAGGATGAGGGAGTAGCTCGATGTATTGTTGTCACTATTTTTACATATCTATTCATCTTTCTTTATCGCATGATGTGTTGATCCATGATCTAACCTTATTGTACATGATTATGACACTAACTGTGCACCTTCATATCCCACGAGTTGCGGGAAAGGACCAAATGGTGAACTCAATTCTCTAACCCATAAGGCTCGAGACTTGAGGGTTATTAACTAAACTAGTTCAAAATCTCACGAGGGTATCATTGGCTATCACAAAGCTTAATGAGTTTACCCTGATTCAATGTCACTAAGTCGGGGATAGCATTTAGCGGACCATGAAGCATCATAACAGGAACTTCCTTGATAAAGCTATTGCTTTAGTAAGGTTACCTCGAAAGTAAGTGTCACGTTTGGGTAGGCACATCAGTATGATTCCAAAAATCTATATTGGTTACCTACGGATAGACCACCTTCATGCTTATCAATATTGAGGAGAGAAAGTAAATAGTATTTATGGTGTTAATGATCACTATGGCGAAACTAAAATCCTAGAATTGATCCCCAAAACTTATTTTCTTCTAAGACTCTTCTTGCTTTCTTGATTTGTTTTCTTTCTCTCACGATTCTCGCGATTTTTGAATGTCTAGATAGTCTACTTCATGATTGTGGTACTTGATTTACAGTCCTTATTAGATCGATATTTTATTAATTGAAGACAGTCGTACACTTATAGTTTTTGCCCAACAGATTCTTATAGAGGCAGAGAAACCTTTTATAAAATCTGTTTACACGAATCAATAAAACCAACAACTGAATATAAAACAATCCTGAGCTTAAAGGTATGAATTAACCTTAAGCTCCAAACAATAAAAACTATAGAAATAGATAAGATGGAATTGTGAAATTTGAGATCATATTAGTCTTTCTTATTCTATCTCAAGATTCCCTTTGCATCTCCTTTCATATAGCACTCCAAGAGGCCTTGGATAAGATCTATCAGCTGCACTGCATTAATATTAGTTGATTGATTTAACACTATTATTCAACTAGAGCTTGATCTATGCGACATTGATTTTACCAGCTGCTATCGTCATTTCACTCCACCTTATTCCAACTGATTGTTCTCATGCTATCAACTTCTATGCATGTCAGTCAATTCCACTAGATAAGCTTGTAGGATTAAATCTTGGCTGCTTTGATACGATAGAATGCCTATTCCTAATGAGTCAACTCATCATTGAATAAGTAGACTCCTTGTCATAAAAAACAACTCTCCACTAGATAAGATCCTATTCAATGGTATAATAGTTCAAAATTGAACAGTGATTTAATTTGTTGGCTAGTCGAGCACATTAGTCAATTAGCCAATTGATCAAACTTGATCACAAATCAAATAGAAATATTCTGTTTTGAGCAAATTAAGCTTCCTTCGACTTTGTAGACTTGTAGTTAACTAAGCTTATTAATCAATTGATGTCAACTTCTAGACGACTATAATCCATAAATAGATTGTTCCTTGGTCGAGTTAGTTTGAGTAAGAATCAACCTAGATCCCAAAATGCAGGTCATTTGATTCTCAACTTAAGAGTTACCATATTCATCTCGATTTCATCGCTAGAGACGAATGCTACTAGGTTACTTATCCCTAGATGAAAAAAGCTCGCAGCTTGCTTCTCATGCCATTTTTTATACTTTACCTACGTAGTTCACCTCCTTTAGTTGTCTTAAACACTACTAATGGTGTCATTTTCACCAGTTCGGACTCCTCCTCTCCCTCTTCCTCTTCCTCTGAACTTGCAATGGCGTGAGCCCTGCGGTATATTTGTTGTTAGGGTCCTGTGAGTCAATGCACGTAAGTCGGGGGTAGGCGTTGCTAGCATAACCCCTCCGACAGTCAAGTCGGCAATGGGCTAAAGTGAGGGAGTACAGGGTTTGAAGAAGAAGAAGAGAGTTACCTTTGCGTGAGAGAAGAAAACTATACCTTCACTTACCTTTGCAAAACCTTATGTAACTACGAAGGTGGAAGGTCCACGTAAGATGTCATGCAAGCCCTAGATGGGTCACGAGGACGACCACACAAGTGAAGTGTCGCTTGATGAACAACTTCACGAGTGGGACTTTGCATTAAGGACAACAACCGTCAGAGCGTACTCCTGACATTTGCCCAATGTTGCTTTCCTAGTAAGCAACTTCGCTGAGATCGATTTTGTGTCCGAGACTATCGAAGATTGAGGTAAGAGAGAAACTGCTCAGCTAGGATTCCTCGTCATCCTAGTACTACTGTAGTCATGTAGGTAGGGGAGGTCGGCGCTTGATGGACCATGTTGTCCTGAAAGGTGTCGGCCATCGTATAAGACCCAGATAGGGTTATGACTCAATCAATTTTACTCAGGTTGCATCACATGTCCCCCTCCAAGTTGGACTGAAGAGCTTAGTCGAACGAAGGTCGATGAAATGAGTAGGAGGTTTCCAAGGACAAGGGTAGAATGACCTCCCCGCTAGGGAGAGGAGCATCGTCTCGTGACTGTAATCATATTCTGAATACTAAGAATGACAAGAGTATCAAGAGTAGGCAAAGAATAGCATAATCCAATTATGCCCCGGTTGGGGAGAGGAACTTGATCCCTTAGTCGTGAGGATAATAATTAGGATATTAAGAATAGCTAGAGGATGCCATGAATACTAGAGTACCAACTATAATTCTACTGAAGAGAGGAGCTCGATCCCACAACTATGAAAATAACCATAAGAACGCTAGAATGCGAGAATGTGAACTACAATCTAACCGGGGAAGGGAGCTCGATCCTATGATTATGAGAATAACCATATGAATGCCATAATACCATAATGTCAACTATAAACGGATCGGAGAGAGGAACTAGGTCCCACAGTAATGAGAACCACCATAAAAATACCAGAATATCAATTATAATCTAAATGAGGAGAGGAGCTTGATCCCACGGTTATGAGAATAAACCATAAGATTGCTAGAATACTAGAATGCCAACTATAATCTAACTGGGAAAAGAAGTTCAGTCCCATAGTTATGAGAATGACCATAAGAATGGCAAGGTACCAGAAAGTTGATTATAATCTGACCGGGAAGAGGAGCTCGATCCCATGGCAATGAGAACCGCTATAAGAATGCCAGATTACCATAATGCCAACTATAATTTGATCAAGGAGATGAGTTCTATACTACAGTTATGATACTATACTAGAATAGGACAAATCTCGTCCCGATCTAGGAGAGTAGCGATCCCATGATCATGAGGATTATACCAAAATATGGCAAATTCTCCCCCAACCAAAGAGAGTAGTGATCTCATGGTCACGAGGATTGTATCAACATAGTTGAATATCCATTTAATTTGGATCACGAAGAGGAGCAATCTCTTAGTTATGGATAATTATATCAGGATAGAGTAAATTTCACCACAATCGGAGAGAGTAGTAATACCACGGTCGTGAGGATTGAACCATAATAGGGTAAATTCCACCCCAGCTAAGGAGATTAGTGATCTCATGGTTGTGAGGATTGTACCAAAGTAGTGGAATATCCATTTAACTTGAATCGAGGAGATAAGTGATCCCTCAATTATGGATAATTATATTAGTATAAAGCAAATTCTACCCCGACCGGGGAGAGTAGTGATTTCGCTGTCATGAGGATTGTACCAGAATAGGACAAATTATGCCCTAATAAGGGAGAATAGTGATCCCATGATCGTGAGGATTGTACAAAAATAGATAAATATCCATTTAATTTGGATAGGGAGAGGAGCGATCCCTCGGTCATGGATAATTGCATCAGGATAGCAAAAACCCCGCCCTGACCAAGGAGAGTAGCGATATCGCGACCATGAAGATTATACCGATAAGACTGTCCAACTTTGATAGTTACCTTGGTAGGAAAACAAATAACCATGTATATGCATATGAATTAAATAAAGATGCTCGGGATTATATTCGTGAGAATGTCCAGTGGTGAGTGTTGACGTTAGGATCGATTAGTGTAGTTATCGGTGCAGCTCGGCTCAACCCTTTGATTTGGCCCTAGGATCGGGGCTAAACACTTGTTTTATGATGCTATACTTTTAACAATAATGAATCCCACAGGGCTAAACACCTACTTTAAGAGGCTAGACTTTTAACTATAATGAATCCCGTTTAAGAAGCTAAGGGGTCATGAGTACATCACAAGTCTTCCTTTCGTTTCCGCTTGCATTATTTTTCTTCATATCCCTAGCAAGTGACTGATACATGCCCTAACCCTATTCACCCTCTGTTAATCGTGCATTGATAGTGCCAATGTCAGGCAAATTGACTCTCGAGGTTCTGTTTGGTAGTTCGTTTTTACCGAGTTCCCAGGGCTCTTTACCGAGCTCAGTTCCTCGAGTTCTCAATTTAGTAGCGACCATAAGTAGAAGTGGCCCACAACCTCTATGTGTCCCTCCATGCTCCACATTTATTACTTTCAGAATTAATGGACAGTAACATCCGAGCGTTTGACATGAATGGAAACAACGTAACTAAACAATTTCCTGAAGATCATGGGCATCATCTCCACATTTTTCTCTCATCTCATATCTATACGTGCCTCCGGGACTACGATATAGTGGAAGGGTACTAAGTTGTCCCCAATTACCATTCATTTGCAAGGATTTTCCTCCAAATGGGTGCGCAACCACGAGATGTTGGGCTTCTAGATCGCTTGCCGCGAGCGCTTCCCAATTTACCCTAGCGATCGTTAGAAAACTTCCGTAGAGCCGGATCTATTCAATGTTACCTTGTTCATCATTTTTCATATCTATAAATACCAAACTAAGTGTCTCGTTTGAGGGGGAGGGTGTGTTGTGCTAATGTCTCTTACCTCTACTGACTTAAAACATGTGGTACAACCAGTTTAACAGTCATCTCATGATTGTCTTACGCGATTGAGAGGGAGTTCGGGAATCTAAATTGGTAAGTGCATAGACAGAAGTCCACCGAGGTGATAAAATCCCCTGTCAAATTTCATCCTCTGACCACAATTATTATTCATACAACTGGGCCAACCTTGAGGGCCTACCTCTAGTGACTTAAGTATCAAAGAGGAGAGTGGATCCCCTGGTCTGCTTTTTGTGGTTCATTCTTGGTTTTCAATCACGGGGACCATTAGATCAGATCAGAAGATCTATGCACTGATATCCCTGATCTGATCCAACAGTCCCCCTGATAGGGGACCAAGAATGAACCACAGAAAGCGGACCATGAGATCCGTCCCAATCAAAGAGACGGTCAAATAACTCTAACGCGCTTCAACATTTACTCTAGTATGTACAGGTCAGGCCACGCTATCCAAGTGAACCATCCTATGTAAGCCAGACTATCCACTTATTGGCAGACGTCTACTGCATCACTAGCACATTTTAGCATCGTCACTTGGGTTGTGTGATTCTATTTGACAAGCAAGGTGACCAATTTTAACGAAAGATTTACAAGTAAATATTTTCTTGCCCAACTCAAGTCCATGTTTGGGGTTAGATTCCCCATATCCGGGTTATGCCCGGCCGATCCTCTAACCAAATTGGACTCGATACTCTAGCTCTTATCAGGCAAGACCTATCCTACGGGTTAAGCTAGGTTATGGGCAGCCTTGCCCAATTGTCACCTATATATAATGCCTATGAGCACCTAGTGTTTTAAAAAAAAAATTAAGATTTAAAGTTTATAGTTTAGTGTTTAAGCTGAAGAAAGTGAAAATAAAATAAAAATAACACTGGAGTAACAAATATAACATGCTCATCCATCTATAGGTAACCCATAGACACCTAGTATTAATTTTTTTTTAAAATACTTTTAGGGTTTAGGCTAAAAGAAGTGATTTTTTCTTTTAAAAAAAATAATACTAT
>JBAMIE010000016.1:7851578-7869459 GCA_037177295.1 Kaempferia parviflora | reverse complement strand
GGATTGACAAAAGGAGAGAAACTGGAAAAAAAAAAAAAAAAAAAAACACTTTTGGTTGAATCTACAACTAATGAAATCTATCAACGCTGCTACAATCAATATGTCTATCCAAATTTTGGAAGATTGATTCCATGTGTTTCTTTTCTAATTAGAAATTAAGAAGTAAAATTAAGCAACACTTTTGCTAATTTCTTGGACAGAACGTGTGGAACACGGAGTCAACCAAGGTATGGGGCGAATTAAGCCAAGCTATTTTGAGCAAGGATTGGGGAAAAGCTTCAGAAATAAAGAGAAGAATAGAGGAGCATGAGAGGAAGCAGCAAAGAGAAAGGTTATCAAATGGGAAAGTTTGGATTCCCAAACATTTCTCAGTGCCTCACACCATGACGGACAACAATAATGCGTGGGAATGCTCTCCATTAGAGCCATTAGTTCCACCAGCTCCAATCATTCTTCCCCTACAAAGCATGGGGAAGTAATTACTGATTACAACGTGGACAATCCTTATATGTGTTTATTGTCATCCTTATATGTGTTTATTGTCAACTTAAGAATAGTTGACGTTATTATCACTTCGTCACATTGCTTCTAAGTGATTTCTTTTATTACTTTGCCTAGGTATTATTAGAGGTAAACTATGACAGATATAGAAGTTGGCTAGAGATGATCTAGTAGGGAGGAAATTCATTGAGTTGAAATGCAGGTTGGGTTTGGTTAATTGGTTAGATAGCCAGGAGTTCATCGAAGTGGCTGAGGTCATTGAGGTAGAGGTATTGTACATGTTTGGAGGAGTTTAAGTTCGAGGGGTGTGGTGGAACAATACGATTATCCTATGCTAAACTCCAACATGATTATGATGAGACATTATTGCCTAGAAATCAGTCGGAAGATTGTGCTACTACACCTAATCTCCCTTTTCAGCATTCTTTCACTGTAGCCCTTGTCCCCCTTTTATGGACTCAAAAATGAACCTGTGCCTCATGACGAAAGGTCAGGGGATCTAACACCTAGGTGTTAAGTGTAAGGTTGACATGAAATCAAAGTCAATGAATGTAAAAGGACAATCAGGGATTGTTCTTTTGCTTGAATCTACTTGGAATTATTTTGTTCCTTGTCTTTTTGTCAGTCAATGTGAATTGAGTATTCATTTAGAGTTACTGAAGCCATTGCTTGTAAGATTATTGAATGGCTGAGCTAATAAACCTCATCCTATACTATTAATGACCAATGTAGTTCCTTCTATGCATGGTGCAAATTGCAAAGGTGACCACTTTCCCTAAGCTATCTTATTGACATACTGCATCACTATGGTACATAATTTTTTAAAAAGTAGTTTAAAGTGCACCATTGGAGTTTTTTTTTTAAAGCAGAATCATTTTTGCTGAATCATTTCAACAACTTAGAAGTGCACCATCTTCAATCCCAGTTAGCAAAAGGAGGAATGACACTGAGCCAAAGCTGATATTCAAGAAGGAAGTAAAAGCTTGTTTTAATTTTATTTTCTGTTTGTTATTTTTTGTTCTACATTCCAAAAAGTTTTCTTCTTAATTGCATCTAGTTGATTGCCAAACATCTAAATCATTTTGCAATTCTCTGGTTAGAAGGAGATGCAGCATGTTGTGATATCCTTGGAATTAAACATATTTGACATTCAACTTATAGGTTAAGTTTAAAAGCTCTCTACCTCTCTGGTCTGTCTAATGGTGAATCTTTATAAGATTGTCTAAGTCATGCCCCATTATTCTTTCATTTAGTCACTTAGCCACTGGCATCTGTTTCTATGTAGTTCTAGTCATCCACTTTTGACTTTTGTTATTTCATGTGTTACAGATCTGTAGAGACTAATCTGTAGCAGTATCAGAAAGTGCTTCAGATTATCATGCTGCCTGTTTAGTTTCATGGTTGTTTTCAACTTTATCTTCTTTGTGATGCCCTTAAACTATCTATTCTTCTCAGTTTCTGATGGTGTATTCTTACATCTTAGAAGTCACATTACAATCATGAGGGAAGGTTTGTATCAACCTGGAAATTATTTCCAGATTACCCGTTCACCTCCTTAATACAAACTTATTTTCAACACTCACCAACATGAGTTTCAGCATAGATGAGCTTTACTACTTGTTCTTATCGATTGCTTGTGTTGTTTTCAAGTATCAAGTGGTGTGCTAGCACTGGAAGTTGCAGCTTGTTTGGTTGATTTTATTTCTGTTTGGCTGGATCTGCAACTTGTTACCAGATTTCGTAGTTCCAAACTGCTGATCGAAAGCTTGTTTCTAGTTACTTACATTAGCTTAAAGCTGTTATCAGGTACATACTTGAATCTGACAAGAGTATTATTTTGATCCTTCCGTTCTCTGTGTTTTAGTGCTATCCATATAAGTTTCTCAGAGCTGATCATTTTTTGTTCGGCTTAAACTGTAGCTTGTTCCTAGATTTTGAACTTACAAATAATTGAAAGAAACTTGTTACCAGTTATTGCAGTTGGTCTTCTAGCTGCTGTCAGATACAAATTTGATTCTGGTAATAATTGTGTTGATGTGTGAGTTTAGCACCAGCATTCCTACATATTTTCACATAGGAAGCATATTTTGTCACTATTTAAGGTTCAAGTAATCAGATTATACTAGGAATTAATTCAATTTCATGAATCATAAGTACTGTTGTGTCCCCTACACTGAACTTTCTTCTACAAGTGATGCCTCACCGGCTTCAACAGTGGAAAGTAAGAGCCTAGCCCAGACATAGAGGGAAGATTTTTGGTCACTGGAAAGTTTACCTGAGGCATTCAGTGTTGTGCACCCACGTCTGAGAGACGATCCTCAAGACGAGCAAGGTTTGTGAAATTCTCAAGGTCTGAGAGATAATCTCAGCTGTAGTTCCACCCAGTTACACAAAAGCATTACGCTTTGCTTCTTTTGAGAGCTGCAAGTATCGAAGTTAGGAAGCTATAAGAGCATTGTTTGTTATGTTAGTGTATCATGGATTGGTTGTTGTGACTCTCCTGAAGCATGTAGCATAGACCGTGTAGCTTTTTGTGTATTGATGTATGGATTCAGTCTATTTTTTAACCAAACTGGATGTTAGTGTGTGTTTTTGTAGAATTTTAGTGATAGATTGCCTATAAAACTAATTCTTATTTTAAAATGTATAAATTAACAAAGATTTCTTTATAGATAAATTATTATTTGTCTCTAAAAATATCATTTGACTTTTAAAAAACTTTTCTATTGTCACCATCAGTAGTGTGCCAATGGAGGCAAAATTATTAATTATCTTTATAGTTATTGAAGACAATTATACTTGGTCTCCACAAGAATTTTCAGTGTGTTTGTCTCTATAAAAAATCATTGACTTTTAGAGACTATTATTAATTGTCCCCATATATATATATATATTAATTCTAAAAATATTAATTCAAAAAATAATTGTTGCAGTTATAATTATCTTTATGATGATTATTTTTTTCAAAATAGTTAGAGACACTTGCATTAGAGGTATATTAAAAAAAACCTCAAAATGTTTGAGGAAATTCATGAGATTTAGGAGCAAATAAGTATGCCTCTAAATCTAACATTGTGGTGTGCTCCTCACTACTGTTCAAAGAATCTAACGTAGCCAATCTCACCTAATGGGATAAAACTTGATAGTTGTTTTATCTTGATATTTTCAGTCTTGCAGTATCAACAAAGTTGGCTCACATAAGATGATCAAAATCAGTCTGAATTTCTCATCCTACCATTATTAATTTGCACACTGGTATGATAAAAATTGGATGGTGAAAAACCATAATTTCCTCAGATGGCAGCCATTCAAAGAATTCAACTAAGAAAATACTCAAGAAACACAAAGTTCAATTAAGATGCTCACTCTTACAATGCTGCCGAGACTGGCCATCACTTTGTATGGAATTATATTCGCACAGGGCTGCCGGTCATCCCAATTTCTGCTTCCTATCAGCTAGACGAGACCTCAACTGCACAGAATAGGAATTTCTTGGATCAACATGTAATTGCTAAATAGCTTACAACAATTTAAGAATTCATCCTTGATTTCTCTACTTTGACATCAAGTGGTGGATCATCAAAGAACTCGGTCCACAGAAAAGAAATAAACACTTCCAAACAATATCTTTAGGCAAATTTTTGTTTGAATTAAAACAATAATGAAGGAAACATCATACACAACAGTTTTAACACCCAAAAACCTGAAAGAATGGTAATGTGTATAATTGAACAGTAAACAAACATGCAGCTTTTTCAAAAAAAAAAAAAAAAGATGATATCAAACAACCAACTGCTGTCAAACAAATGTGATTGGAAATGTATCACAAACCAAAATGATTAGGGTTGAGACAAAAGGCAAACTTTGTTAGAGGGGAGGGCAAATCCTTTTGTAGTGACCCTAACTACATAATACTTGAACTAGTGGGAGATGCATTGTGCCTTCTTTAGTGAATGATGGATGATCCTCTTTCATGAGAAAGTATTAGTTTGCTAATTGGTTCACTCTACATTTGCCAAACATAAAAAATCAAAACAACAGCCAAATATCATTTAATTGTTCTTGCCTCTCCCTGTCAGTAAGCAACTAATTTCATTTGATCGTGGAAATGGAGTTCTCCTTGGGTTATAGTACTTGATAAAATATGCCAACACTGCATTAAAATATGTTATTGATGAAAAATCAAGAAGAGTGAAAGTTTTGAGTGAACGACATGTGGTCCTTTAAGACAGAAAAGTTTTATGTTAATGGTAATACCAACCATAGTATACAGGCCAAATGTTTGAGCCAAGAAAATAAAATAGAAAAAGTTAGTGCAGAAGAGAAAAGAATGATAAGATCATGTGTAGGGTCACTAAATAAAATAATTATTGTCCTCTAAATGATAAATGAGAGAGAAGAGAATCAACCAAATTAGGTAGAGGATATAGAAAGAATAGAACACAAATACATATTTTATTGGTGTGGTATAGATAAAGTTAGTTGTTTGTATACAAATAGGTTACGATTAGGGTTTTTATGTTGAGTCTATAAATCCATGTAATGTAGTTATACTTTATAAAATGACGCAATATAATAATTCATTTTCCTAATTTCCACATGGTATCAAAGTTATTGTTAGAGATTTTATCTCGAGTCTATAAATCCATGTAATTATACTTTATGAATAATGCAAGACAATAAATTTTAATGGTGCCAAAGCCACTATTTATGGTCAGGTTTTTTCAAGAGTTATTCCATTGAAAGGAAGGATGTCGATTTCCCCCTTATCATCTATTCTCCTCTCTCGTTCTCTCATTCCCAACAACTGCATGAAGCCTCCACACACACCCTATGCCTATGGTTTAAGATAAAATTAGTTATTTGGATGAAACAAGTAGAATTTTTATGCAGAGTCTATAAATCTTATGGTTATGCTTTAAATAAAATTAGTTGTGGGTAGAATAAGTCATGTTTGGGTGTTTTATGTTGAGTCTACAAATACATGTAATTAAAATTTATGTATAATAGTTCTCTTTCTTAATTATATGGTATCAAAAGCATCTATTTAAGGTTGGGATTTTTCAAGAGATTCCCTTAAGGCGAAAGCCGACTTCCCCCTCATCATCTCCTCTCATCCTCTCTCTTTGTCTTACCACACAAAACATCTGCTCAAGATTTTCACGGACAACTTGCACTCGTGATTTCCAACCTAGTCGCTCTTGCTCATCCTTTGCCTTTTCATCCTAGTCCCAACTTAGATATTGATTTTGTTGGAAGATTTATATCACTAATTTGTGTGTTCCTAGACTCCTTTTTATCATTGGAAGTAGATCTAGCTACCTTTTGCATAATCATAAAATTGGTTTACAGTTTGTGTTATCTTAATTCTTTAAATCAAGTGGTGTTTAAGTTTCAATCTTTGACTATTATATGGTGTCCGTAGCAAATTGAAGATGAAAGGAGGAAGGAGACAAAGAAGACAAAGAAAAAGACAATAATATTATCTTAATTCATATTTGACTTGTGTTGTAGCATGCCAAGGGGTATTGAGTGTTGGCATGGCACAATACTTACCAACATAATTAACATGATGACATGGAGACATTGCCTATGCCGAGTAGTATCAAGTTTGGGTAATTCATCGAAACGATACATTTTGATGGTGCCACCTGACACATTACAGGATTTCAAACCATGCTTAAACTATCAACAACATTTTGTTCTACTTTATATGGATATTTGTCTCTTTTCCTTCTTCCTTAAGCGTCAGCTAACCTTCCTTATAATTTTTTGTGAGCTTCATGTGTATCGCTAGTAAAGACTTAAATAGTGTGATCATCTTGTAGAAGTCTAGCAAACAAGCTATGTGTTGCCTAAAGCCAATAGAGATCTAAAAAAAGAAAATATCTTTTTCTCATCTTGTTCAAGTATAAAAAAGGGTAGAATTGTGTTGTTTATTTAACTTGTATCTCTTCTCAAGGAACCTCGAGTGCTTTCACTTCTCTCACTTGATGGGTTATTTCCAGATATCTCTACACATCCTTTTCTCTTTCTCCTCTCTTTATCAGTGTTTTATAAGGTTTAAAATCTCAAGTCATGTCATAGTATGTCTTTAATCGGAACAATAAAACGATAAAGTTTCAATACTGAATTAAAATGTGTTGGAACAATTTCAGTACTTGTTTACTTTATATATAAGAATATATCAATTAAAGAAATGTTCATTTTCATTAATATTTGAAAATAATGAGTTATAAATAATCACAAGGATCTCAATCCTTGATTACTTTGTTTATAGAATTATTACAAGGATCTCAATCACCTTTTTAATGTTGCTTTTTATTATGAGAATCAAAATCTAATCTTTTTCATCCAAAATTAAAAAATTAATTTTTTTCTTTTCTTTTTAAAATATATGAAAAAAATATAATATCAATTGTTCTACTGAACATTATTATCTATTAATCTAATTGTGATTGTCATTCAAGAAGATACAAATATTTAAATTTATTTAATTTTTCTTATCATTTTGATATCAAAATAAAAATAAACTGATAGAACTATAATATGTTGATAAAGCAACAATGTGATCTTAGATATAAATTACTGCCTAAAAGTTTTAATTTCTTAGAAAAAAAGGAGAATAATTAAAGTTGATCCCAAACTTCAACATAAATAACTTCAAAATGTAAAAAAAATAAATATCTCAGAGCACAATTATAATATTTACATTTATTGTTTGTAATATGTAATCTTTGTGTTGAAAACATAGCATCCTTTTGATTTCATTTAGCACAACCTATGATTGGGGATACCAAAATAAAGATACATTAAAAATTTAGATTCCAATATGAGCCAATCAAAGCCATCAAAATTGAGAATCTAAAAAAACACTAAAGGTGGCGTTTAGTACATAGGTATGAGAATAGGGAATTGGTATCATTCCCTTTTCTTGTGTTTGGTTGATGGGAATGAGAATCAGGATTTGGGAATGAAATCCAAATTTTTGGGTATCGATGAAACTCACCTCCCCTTGGGTTTCAATTTTTTTCTCATCATTCTCTCTCATCATATTTTCTTTCTCATCACACTTTCACACTCCTCATTCTCTCTCATCATATTTTTTCTCTCCTCATTATCTTTCATCACACCTTCTCTCTCATTATATTTTTCTCTCATCACATTTTCCCTTTCCTCATTCTCTCTCATCACATTTTCTCTCTTCATTCTTTTCACCAAACTCTCTTTCTCTCATCATATTTTCTCTCTCCTCACTCTTTTTCATCACACATTCTCTCTCATCATAATTCCATTCTCTCTCATTATATTTTCTCTATTCCCATTCTTTTTCATCACACCTCTCTCATCATATTTTCTCTCTCAACACACTTTCTCTCTCCTCATTTTCTCTATCCGCATTCTCTTCCATCACACTTTCTCTCTCATCATAAGTCCTCTCTCTTCATTATCTCTCATCACACTTTCTCTCTCCTCATTCTCTCTCATCACGCTTTCTCTACCTTTTCTCTCTCATCTGTTTCTCTCACATTCAACTTTCTCTTTCATCTCGCTTTTTCTCTTATTCTCCTCGTACGGTAAAAAAGAAAATTTTGGTTAACTCTGATAAAAAATATTCTAACTAACCAAACATTATTTTTAAAAGTGATATCCATGCTCATACTCATTCCACAATATTATCATTCTCATTTTCATTCCGATTCATAGAAAAAAACCAAACGCCCCCTAAACTTTTTCTTCACTACAAGAACTATGACTACATTATCCTTTATGAAATATTGTACTACAATGTCTTCCCTTTTCTAATTTCTACAAATGTAAGCGGGATAAAAGGCCATAGAAAATTCTATATAGCATACAAATAAAGATTTAGAAGACATAGATATCTCTACTATATATTTTTACACAAGGTTCAATGGTGAGGCAAATCCGTAATCACTTACTCTAAATAGTTGAAACTCATGGCTAAATTCTGTTATTGTATTGATGATTTATGTCCTTTTATAATCGAAGTATAACACAATTATTCATAAATGAGCAGATTTTTTAAATTTTATTTTTCCAGCACCTTATCTATATATATTCAATATATTTATCTGAGTCATTGTAAAGAATCATAATTACACCAAGCACTATTTACAGCATATGTAACCATATCAATATCAATAATGGCTGCTTATTTTTATTGAAATATCAACACAATGCCCTATAGTAAAAGCACCACACTTTCCATCATCACCGTAAACTAACCTATTAACAGGATTCTCATCCTCAAAAATATATGTAAAAGGGTGGTCAAGATAACTACAGATGAAGGGAGGAGCTTACATACCGTCTCTATGAATTTGAGATGTTTCATGACTTCTTCTGTTGGCAGTTCCTACAGTCACATTCATTCACACATGCATCATAAAAAGGTCGAAACCAGTGCCATTAAATGTTATAAAGCAGACATAGAAATTTGAACAAAGGCTGATTCCACAGAGGACCAGTAGAATGGCAAGCATGAAACAATAAAAGAAATAATGTATATGATCATGTATCAATAACTTATAAGTGGAATCCTCCCCATATTGCATGAAAATGCATAGTTACTTAGTACACGAATCATGATTTTAATCATGATGAAGAACTTGTGACACAACGCCAAATTGGGGCCTCAAATAACACAGATAAATAAGATGAAATTGACAAAGCAAAGAATAACTATCTCGCACACACATACATATATAAACTAGCACATAGAGATTGAAAGTGGAGTATTTTACTAATCAAATACTGAAAATATTCATAGAGACACAATAATTTTATAGGGTCATGCATCGATAACTTATAAGTCACATCCTGCCCATATTGCATGAGAATGCATAGCTAGTACACCGAACACGATTGTGATGAAGAACTCGTGATGCAACACTAAATTGATGCCTCAAATTGACAAAGCAAAGAATAGCCTATCTTACACACACACACACGACACGCACACACCCACATATATATATATATATAAACTACCACATAGAGATACAATAGTTTATAGACACAGTCATAACTAAAGAAAGAAAGAAATGTCACTGATTGGGGAACATAATAATCTCAGTAAACTTTTACTAAATTAAAAGATTCTCATTACACTAGTATCAAATTAAAAATAGTCCAACCAAATTTCCACATAATAAACTACATGGTGCCTAAAATAAACCAATTGTCAATCAAATTATAATTCAATATTCAAATTAATGTTTTTTTTTTCCTTTGCTTGCAAATTACCAAGTCGTGAACACTAGCAAATCGCGATACTACAACCGACACATTGAGTGAAGGCAGTCGGTGTTGGATTGCACCACGAGGTCCCATGACTACTTCACAGTCAAAGACCTGATCTAAAGCTTCTCCCCACTTCTTCAAGGTTAACCTCTTCTCTTCCTCTACCACCTCTTCCCCATCTTCCTCCGCTGCATCATCTGTCTTTTCCTTCCCTCTATCTCATCCGTGTCTTCCTCCACCACATCATCTGGCTTTTCCTCCACCTTATCAGTCTCTTCCTTCTTCCTCCTCTACCTCCACCGCCATCTCTCCTCCTTAGCCCCTTCCACCACCATTTCTATCATCCTCCTTTGCCTACAACCACGTACAATGACCCTTGGCTTCGCTTCGGTTCTAGTAACCTAGCTCTTTAGTCCCTGATCTCGATTGTGATATCTGGATTCAAGTTCTCATGGCTCATCCTAGTTCTCAGCTTTCTATTTCTTTCTCTTCTCCCACCACCACCAAGGCACCTAATGGTACATACTGCAGTTGTGGTGCTCCGTGTTCCTGTTATAGTGTTGTTTATTGTCATAGACTTGATGGATCCTGAAGTGTTCCATTGTGCCCAGGATCTCTGCCTCTATTGGCTACTACTAGCAGAGGAGAGGAAGGGAAAGAGACAACTAGAGGGAATTTCACATCAAAGTTTACATGCATTGATCCATAGGCTAGAGTCCAAACCATGCAAGTTGTCCCTCTCCTTGCATCGCTGGCAGTTATTGTTTGTTGTTTGTTGCTACCCTTTCAAAATCTCACCCACCCAAAAACCACCAACCAACCCTGACAGCTACCCTCTCCCAAAACAAAAGATGCAAGTTGCCAGTTATTATCTTGACGAGTGCAGTAATAATGTAGGCGTCCTAGTTTTATTATTGGATGGTGCTTTGTTGATCTTCGTATTGGGTCTTCTAGATTTTCTATGTATGGGTGAGGAAGCAGGTAGCAACAAATAAAAAAAGGTTATATTACTTTTTAGTATAATCCGTTAAAAACTTTAAATTCTATACATTCAATACAATTCTAGCTGCCTTGAATTTTTTTTCATATTTATAATACAACTCACTGACTGGATTTGTTGGTTATTAGTTTTCTTCAATTAAAAGTCCTAGTTCTACTAACCTTTTTTTTCAGCCAAAGTTGGGCAACACGCACAATATACCTCTATAATCGATAATCATTTAAATGATATCATGTGTATAAATTATGGTTTAAAATTTCATGCTGTATCATTCTAATAATTTATGTTTTGATACTCTTCGGTACAAATAATCAATCATGTGTTGCTTTGTCAATTATGTTGATAAGTATCATATTATGTTAGCATTCAACACCCCTGGACATGCTACAAATGCATCAAGATGAATTGAAATAATACTTGTTATATTTTTCACTTTTCCATATAAATCAATTCAAAATATATCATTTTCGAATGAATTCAAATAGTTGTGCCCTCCACTTATTCTTCGTTTTCATATACTTTATCCCCCATCCAATTCTACTAGCACCATATGTCAAAACACCAAAATCCAAAACTCTAGGACGGATCGACATTTTGAACCTTGAGTTAGGGTCTGGTTGAGTCATTTGCTATCGTTTAGGTAGAGTGGGTTCAAATTGGATTTAATTTGAACTCAATTGATTGATTTAGGATAAAAACAAACTTATTTTAGTTTAGGCTCATATTTTTATTCAATTAAAAAAGTTTTAGAAAAAAAATACTAATTTACTTTTGTCTCCCCTAAACCTATTGCGCCTACCTCGCTCTCTCGTGTGTGACGACGCTCTCTCTCGCATGTGACACCAACTTCACCTCAACCCACAATCTCTTGTCATCTCTATTGCGACAAGAGTCGATAGCTCTAACACGCATGTACAACAGCTTTCTCACAATATGGACTTCATCACTAGCCACTCTCTCTCATCGTCTCTCTTACACAACTGGAGTGGATCGAGCCATCGGTAGGTGATGTTCTCTCTCTCTCACACACACTCTCAATCTCAATCTCAATCTCGTTCTCTCCCTCCCTTGCATCTTCTTTCGAGCCTCCATGTCAATATCAAGTGTTTCATATCTCGGTACAAGAACATAATGATACGTGGTTAATGCATACAGTATTGTGAAATACACGGAACCATTAATGTAAAATGTAGACGCATGCAAAAAAAATAATCTATAAACTATTAAAAAGGTTAATTCTAGAAGAGAAACTTATTTGTGGTAAGATAAAAGTGTATATCAACATGCACAAATGTCAAGAATCAATCCACAAGCACCTTATGATGGAGCATGACCCTGTAATGAGATCATATAATTGAAAAAGAAATATCATAACTAATATTCATGAACATCTCTAACCCAGTTTCCACATTGCTAAAAATAAATATTAATGATCATTGTTCAGCATAAAATTGTATTATTTGACTATACTTACAAAAAAATGAATTCAGGTAAAAAGAAAAAAAAAACATTATCTAGATGCAGTTTAACCTGAGGAACAGCACAATCAGCATGATTTGGATCCCAGGGAATTGCAGAAGAACAATCCCAGTCATCAGTTTGAAGCAGAAATAATGGTGCTCTTCAACAAATTCACAGAAGATATTGTTACTAAATTTTAATTCATGCCCGAGAAAGTAATGATGCAAAAATTTAAATGGATATGTTTTTGAGGTTCAATAGTTGCTTATTGTGTTAGTGTTGCGTTAAATAACACATAAAACATTACATATCCTGTTCAGTTGACCAGAAATGTGTCTAATGACAAGATTCTTAAACTTAGGCTCAGGGATCGTAACTCACATGTTAAGCAGAGAAAGTAAAAGAGAAACTCAAACAAAATAAACATAATGAATTAACAATGCAAGACGGTCATTTGAGAATTAGTAAACCACCTAAGATTTTTATAGATATGTGCTATTTTATAGTTATTTGACTCTAAAGCACTTCAATCTAGAAAGTTTGTTTCGGTGTCTTCTACTTGCCACCATACTTTGACTTTTATATTGAGACAATATGAGAGATACATTTTGGCACCGGAAAAAAGTATAAACTATAGTATTTAGTGAACAATAGATTATCATATTCCATTCATGAACTTTGAATTATTTCATAAGTACTTTAGGAGCCTCTATGTCCAATTTATTTGGTCAAATTATGAGAAAAATTTATTCTAATACACGTTTATATAAATTACTAACTTATACAACCATTAATACAATTTAAAATTAGAGGATAAGCTACTTCACTAAGATTTTACTAAGAGACATTCTAAATCTACCTAACATGTTAACATAGGTCATATAGTTCATTTTTGGTTCAAGCAAATTCGTTCTCACTATTGTCACTTCCACTGGACATGACTACATCATCCCGTGATTAGTTCATTAGAAGGGATGAATAAAAAGAAAGAGAATAAAGTTGAAGCTTAATTCCTCAAGAACTAAATGGAGAATGAAATGCACAAATCGTCACTCTTTGAAATGGACAACAAAAGATAGATAATAATAAATAAATAAATAAATAAAACTAGGCTTAAAAGAGTTGGCAACACAATTATTTCTTATACTTGAAAGTGATAGGCTAAGAAGATGATTACAACTCACTTGAAGCTGAAGTTGAGTTCTCTTGGTAGGGGAGAATAATATGGATTAGGAATTTGCTTACAACTCCTAGATTCTTGTGAACTACACTCACTGTCTAAAAGACAGTTTTGAAGTCCACATGGAGTAAATAAAGAAATAGAATATCTAGCAGGGTAGACATAAACCATGCAGCAAATTTTGTTGTCCTGAAGATTCTTCAAAGAAACTGCTTCAAAGATACCTTACTCCCCTTAGAATAAGTAGAGAATACATAGGAAGGAAATAGAAATACCAACTGAAGTAATAGATCTGCAGATCATACCAAGAAGAATATCAGAATTCCTAGGACACAAGTCAGGAACCTAAACAGGATTTAAGTCCAATTGATTGTACAGCCAAATGCCCATACAGAGGTGCAACATTGTGTTGCACAAAGGCTGACTCTCACTTCTCTCCAAGTCCATATGCAAACACCATAAGGATTTCATTGAACTGTTTCAACTTCAGTCATAATGTTAAACACTAAAGTTTCATAGAAACCCACCATGTTTGTCAAGGTTTGCCATCAATCACTACTCTATTTGTTTGCAATCAACAATTATATTAGCATAGTCAAAGGGAGAAAAAAACTATTACATAATAGAAATGGATAGAACATTACAAAAGATGACTTACCTGCGCCACTTTCCACATATGGTTCCCTCATTATCATCACCACTATATACAATCTCACGGCACTGGATCCAATTGCCCATAGAGTCAGATTTTTGTTGCTTGTTGGAGTTAGATGCCTATAGTGAGGCAAATTTGTCAAAAAAAGGGAATAGAAGACACCTCAAATGTTTAACAGTAAAGATTAGTTTCTCAAGTCTTACGGTAAGACTAGAACATTCAGCAAAATCTACTTCCAAAGGCTCCTCAAATGGATGGAATTCCTCACTACATACATGCATGCAGAAATAATGACCCAAGCAGAAATGAGATTCCATAGCTGTGCTGATATTAAACAAGAAAAATTGATGCTAAAGAATTTATCTTTTGTTTCTATTTTCTAATTGTCATTCTCTGCAAGCCTAAGACAGAATTAAATACACTATGGATGATATGATAGATCTTACAACTTCAAAATATAGAATACATGATACAAGCAAACCAATGTAAACACACTTACACATCAAAGAGAAAATGCCAATACCTGAGCTAAAAACCTGATAAACATGAGTAAATACCCTGTTTCCCACAAGGGAAGGGAAAAAACTGTGGAAAAAAGGTAGGGAAAATGCTCATGCGTAAAGGATTGGAAAATTTCTATAATTTTAGCTTTCTTGGAAGCTATATAACTCAGACTCAAGAAGTCCATATTCATACAGGATACAAGTCTTAGATACATCACACATGATTTTCTCAAAATGATAACACATGGACACGTCAAAAAAGGTCCAAACTTAAGATACGGATAGCAGAACATCACTAATCTTAAAATTTTAAATATTAATAGTTAATCAAATATTACCAAAAATCAATTTATATATATTAAAAGTTATATAACCTAATATAACATATAATAGATAGTAATTGTTATTATCAAGCATATATTTTATAACTTACATGGCAATTTATATAACTTTTAAAATGTGAATTTATATATTATAAATAGTAACATATAATAAGTTATATAAACTAACTTATATAAGTTTTATTTAATAGGACTTAGAATTCTACCCTGTCCCTGATAACCATTAAGCGTAACCCACCTCTAGTTCTGTTATATATCATATTTCGACATGAACCACAACCTAACAGCTATGATCACAATAACGTTAATATCTAAGCCCAACACGATGAATTCTAGAAAAGTATATTAACTATTTAAGAGAAAGTGATATAATTCTTTAACCATGACATTTAGTCACTCATATTGTCTAGGGTCAACATCGTCATCATCATCACCACCACCACCATGTGCACCATAAAATTATACTAGTTGTTTAGGAAAGGGTGAGGAAGTATATTATCTAGGGTTGTCACTGAGTATGTTCATCTCATTTATTTAGGATCGACTAAAATGGATCTTATCACTCAATTCTAAGGGTTACAATTTAAATTGTCATGTATTAATCATGGCAGAAGCAGATCATGTCATTTTATAAACATAAACAGTAGATATAATATAAAATCCATTATACATTTCTTAAAAATAATATTACATGAACTAAAATTAATTAAACTTCTAAAAAGTTATTAGATTTAGTAAAATAATTTAACTTGGTAAATGATTCAATCCATGTCATCCGTTTACATAATGTTATATTATTTCCAAGTATTGTCTCTGTTAATGGTACTTCAAATCAAATACGGTCAGTTACATAAAAATTATTAGGTCTTGTCCAATATTATGAGCCTACTCTATTAAATATTAATACATATAGTCTCCCTCTATCCCTTGGAACTTTTACTTTGATTCAATACTTGTAACTATAGAATCTATCGGTCAACATGTACATATCATCTGAGTTTTTTTATTTTTCATTTATTAGAGTTGTTCTCATATGTTCTCGTATATTAGTATTTTGTTAGTTTATACTAATTAATGACGCCACATATCCATCTCAGACTACCTAGGGCACTCTCAAAAAAATGTGTTGTCACTAAAGTTTAACTTTGAGATACTATTTGCTTAAATAGATGATACTGGAACAAAATTGAGCACTTTGTACACCCCAGCTGCCCAAGAAAGAATAACATTCAAATAGAAATTTTACAAATAACAATCATACTAGTACAAAAGTCATACTAGAGAACTATCCTATCCTTTATGATATTGACATTCTTGGTCAATAGATGAAAATTGCCAAAGATGAATAGAAGATAAAAAAACTAAACTCACAAGCTTTTTATGTAAAAATGTTTGTTCCATGTAGATATATTATTAGTCATAGTACAAAACAAAAGACCAACTTATCTCACTTCTTTAAGATTCCATCTCACATGTCCAATGACTTGCTATCAAAAAGTAGTTTCATGAGGGCATGCCATATCCTTTCTTATTTTCACCGGGGTAAGGAACCATCTTCACGCAATGCACACCGCAAAGTTTATAGTTAGACTAACCATGAAATCAGAAACCATGACAGAAATGTGAAGAAATTAGAAAAAGATAGGGTCAACATAACAACTCAAGAGTCCCCATACCAAGTATCATGTGAAACATAGTTGTTAATGAGCACTACTAAACATGCTGCCTTTTTTGCCTTGCTTGTCAAGCTCATGCTGATGAACAGTCCATGTTTTACAAATCGGCCCAGGAGATATACCCATGTATGTTAACAGTAAATGCGCAATGAGACACAAAAGGAAATACAATGTTTTTAAGTATAATATATAAGGAGCCCGTGATAAAGGTACTAGTCTTCTGGTGGTTTTACACTCATTGCATGAAATTGTTGGACACTCGATAGTCAATAATATGAAGATATTTTTCATTTATATTAACTAATTAGATAAACCCGCTGATATCGGTCTCAAGCCGGGATGAAAAAGGATGAAGGTTGCGCGTAAGGTTGTGCATTGACTTTTGGGCAAATGTTCAATGAATGGATCCATCAAATTTTATGTTAATGCTAGGTTGTTCCCGAAAGGTTGCAGATACAACTGTATAAGAAACACTGCGACCTCGACCGTTGCATTTCCATGAGAATTTAGGTATAGTATTAAATATACAAGAATTCTCACATCATAGGTTGGATAAGAACAAATATTATACGAAAACTAGTTAACTAAAATTTGAAACATAGTAAAGCAATGAAGGTAGTAGATATTATAAGATGGTTTGGAACTTTCAACGACTCCTACTCCAAGACTCAGGCCCTTTGGACCTTTCCGACGGGTAATCCACTAAGATCAATAGCAATTGAATACAACGAGAAGAAAGGAAAGAGTAACATATAGGATCGTTTACATATGAGATAACTGGACTTCAACCTAGTGTCAGGCCCCATCAAGTCTTCCAGTTCTGCACACTTGGTAAATAGATTAGAACACACAACATCTAACTTTAACTTTTTTTGACATACATCAAAACCTAAGTTTGACTATTAGGCTGCGTTTGGTAGGCTGTAATCAGCCTTGTAATGTAATATAGATTACATTACATGGTTGATTAAGTTGTTTGGTATCAATTTAATAGTGTAATGTAATTTGGATTACAAAAATTAACAAATTTTGTAATCTGGATTACAAAGTAAAACCAATGTAATCCATATTACATTACAACCCGAAAATTATTATGTCAAAAATACCCTTCTTATCTCATCAAACTACGCTTGAACTAATTTGTCGACACCACCTCCCCTAGTTGGCGGCCCGGACTAGTCCAGGCGGCCCCAGGCGATCAAACTTTATCCCCATGAACAACTTATCAACACGGACTGAATAATGGTAAATTCACTTCCGGGCGCCCCGGTGGGTCCCGGACCAGTCAACCTTGTGT
>JBAMIE010000016.1:7752775-7777171 GCA_037177295.1 Kaempferia parviflora | reverse complement strand
ACAGGTCATTGAACTCACATAGAAGGCTAGAAACCGATCCTAGATAAGTTGACAGAGAATCCTTAATCTGATGAGCACTGAGGATGTTCATGAGGTCTTCACAAACTTGATAGAGTCACCGAGAGGTATTTGTAAAATGTTGTTGAGCTTGTGTCCAAACAACCTTGCAGGTCTTGTGAGTGTGGAAGACATCCCTAAGAGATGGATGGATGGTGGCTCGAATAATGCAACGTAACTGAGCATCAACCTTTTTCCACAAAGGACGATTGACGACTTGAATATCATCTTTAGTTCGGGTGAGATGCGTCTCATAACCCCTGTCAAACAAGCCAAAGCTCTGTAAGAGGTTCAAGAGGAGTAGTTCTTACCATCTAACAACTCAGACGAGAGTGGTGCAGTGGTATGGTTGGTAAAAATTGGGAAATTCGGCTTCGAAGTGCCGGAGGTAGCCATGACGAGAGAATAGAGCAAAGCTCAATCGAGGAGAATTTTTGTTGTGATCCGGATGAAACAGGTGCTGATCAGATGGAGAAGATAAGGACTGAACAGTTAGATGAGTTTCCGGAGGAAGACTGCTGTGAGATGACTTCCGGATCCAGAAGCTTCGTGAAGGAGAAGTTCAGCCGGCGGTGGTGAATGTTCTGTTCAGATCTAGATCGGGAAAAAGGAGGTAGAAGGATCGGCCGAAAGTAGGAACCTTTCCAAATCGAGAGACCTGAGATGAAGAATGGTATTCCAGTGATGAAGGCGTTAAGCGGAAAAGGTGAAGTGCGATCGTCGCACGCGGAGCAGTCAGTGCGGGGAAATCCGCGTTGCCCGATGGCATACGAACAAGATCGTGCAAAATCGCCTAGGTCTTCTTCGAGATCGCGCAACCTCTCTTCCAATCGTAGATCCTTCTAGCGCCGGCGGGCGCGACGGCAGCGGAGGTCGGGTCGACGCGGAGGGACGCGATCGCGGATGCGCAGCAGCGGAGGAAGAAGAGAAAAAAGGCGAAACCTAATTGGCTCTGATATCATGATATTTCACAGGAGAAAAATTTAATTCTATTACATAAAAGAAGCTCTATTTATATACAAAGTTAGGGTCTATTTTAAGAAATAATCAGACTCTATTCTAGAAAATAAATCAAGAAATAATTATCCCTAGCCATATTTAGGGATATCAAATTATTGCTAGCCATATTTACAATATTCTAATAGCATCAATCATTTGGAAATGTTAGCTTCTGTTAGGAAGTGATAAGCTAAAACTTTTTTAGGGACGTGAGAGATTATGCCTACAAAATCAACGTGATATCTCTATCTTTTGCCATGGGAAATATTTTAGAAATAAACACACAATCAATAGAAGACTGACTAGTTCTTCTGTGTAATAGAATGCAATGTTGCCATCATGTCGAGCATAGTTTGTCTGACTTGGATCTGGTAGTTTCTCTAAGATAGTTTGGAGAATGATAACATAATCCAAAGTTGAAATAAAAGAAGAATTCCATGTGGCCAAGAAAACATAAGATGTATTAAGAAAAAAATGTTATAGGGTGGGGCATTTATGAGTTCCTTTCCTTGTATCAACGTGAAGGTCCAGGTTGAAGGTAAGATTAAAGATCATTAAGGTCGTATTGTCCAGGTTAGTCTTGTGGAATGAATGCAACAGCTTAGATCATAATGATTTGCTATAGACGCGTAGTGGTTGGGTTGCTGGTGTGAATCAATTTACAATAGATGGTGGAATAGGCAGAAATAAAAATATAAATGATCTCAATTACAGATTTGGGCAAGGTAGGTGAGGTGGAGATAAAGGGAATAAACACAAAGAAAGGTAGATTGTGGAAAGAATGTGCAATTCAAATGGACAAGATTGATACCCTCTTTGTATATGAGAAATATCCAAGGAAGAATCCAAGGAAGATAATTGATGAACCTTGATGACAATTTATTTTTTGTTTTTTGTTTTTGTATATTTTGCTCGAGGATGACATGGATAAGGTTTAGGAAAGGATATGTGCATGGTATGCAGCCAAGCCACTAGAAATGCATGTGTACAAATATAAAGAAATAATAACTTTAAAAAGGATATATATGCGGTATGTGGTTAAGCCACTTTAAGTGTATGCGTATGGATGTATGTTGTTAATATTGAAATTATGAAAGAAATAAATATTTTTATAAAATTGATAATGTATGTACAATATATTACTTAATATATCCAACAAATACAAATGCAAAACATTGAAATATAATAATTATTATATGTCAACAATGTAAAATAGATGAAATGCACAAATAGCATGCATATACTTAATTTACAAAATGTTTATCAATTGAAAAGGAAGGGGAGTCTTTGGCGGTAAAGTTGCTGTCGTGTGACATAGAGGTCACCGGTTTGAGTCGTAAAAACCTCTTGCAATACAAGGATAAGACTACGTACAATAGACCCTTTCTCTCGAAACCTCACATTGGCGGGAGCTTTGTGCACCGGACTACCTTTTTATCACTTGAAAAATAAGTGTTTAGGTGTTTAAAATTATCACTAATAAGGTACAAGTTACTAATTAGGGTTAATATAGAGGTTTAGGTAAATTTAGTTCGGTCTAAACTAGTTCATATAAATTGAAGTGGTTCTTTTCCTTAGACACTATGTGATCCCCTTCCCCAAACACATGGTGGAATGCTACAAATGTGAATAACACTGTGCCAAAGTTGAAGAGCAATTCTTACATAAGCAAGCAACCAACCAACAACCAAGCCTTTATCGATCTTACGCCATTGGATTCGATTCTCTACTATATCCTTATTTATATTTAATTGAATTTTATTCTATATTATCATTGCTAAGTAAGTCTTCTTTGGTCTCTCTTCATCTATTAATGTGTGTATTTGTCATCGTTTCACATTACCTAACTGAGGTATTTATTGGACACTTATGTGCTCATACCATTTTAAACATGTCTTTTGGAGTTTTTCCTCAATAGGTGCAATTTCGACTTTCTCTTTAATATTCTCCTTTCTTATCCTACCCATCCTTTATGTCCGCACATCCACTAGTTCAGTCTAAACTAGTTCATATAAATTGAAGTGGTTCTTGTCCTTAGACATTATGTGATCCCCTTCCCCAAACACATGGCACAATACTACAAGTGAGGATAATATCGTGCCAAAGTTGAAGAGCAAGTCTTAAAGCAACCAACAGCCAAGCCTTTATCCAATTAAATGGGGATTGACTATATAGATCCTTTTACGCCATTGAATTCGATGCTCTACTATATCCTCATCTATATTAAATGAATTTTATTCTATTTGCTCATTGCTAACTAAGTTTTTATTGGTTTCCTCCTCTATTAATGTACGTACTTGTCATCGTCTCACATTTCCTAACTGAGGTATTTATTGGACACTTAAGTATGTGCTTATACCATTTTAAAAGTGTATCGGAGTTTTTCCTGAATAGGCGCAACTTTGATTTTCTCTTTAATGTTTTCGTTTCTTATTTGTCCATCCTTGTATGTCCGCACATCCACCTTAACATCCTTATTTTTGTGACTTATCTTTTGCTCGTGTGTTCGCTTCATAGCTCAACATTGAGTTTTATATAACATAATAAATTTAACCGTCGTTTTGTAAAACTTTATTTTAAGTTTTAGAAGTATCTTACAATAAATTCTTACACGAAGCAATAGAATTTTATTTTTCCAACAAATACCTATTTTTTATAAAGTAATAAAGTTATTGGAGTTCTAATAAATACTTTTTTTTTTTACTTTCTACAAGGCTGTTATGTTAAGGTGTATGTGAGCAAGATGATTGACAGAGAGTTCTTTGACTAGAGAAAAAAACTACACTTTTGCATTTGTCATATATGGGAATGTAACCAAAAATATACGTTTTTATGGTATGTGATTTGGTTAGGGATGCAATTGAACAAAATTTTCATGAAAAATGTTTAATACTTATCTCCAGAAGAGTTCTTTTATGTTTGTTTAATATTAAAAAATATAAAATTAAAACTTATATATCAATGAGTTCAACTTATCAATTTTTATAAACAAAGCTCGTGAACACTTCATAAATAAATTTATTTATGAACTTTTCTTGAAGGCAATTATATTTGTGCTTCCTTGAGTTTTTAGTAGTTATATAAAGAATAACTAGATATATATATTATGGTTGAACTCTATTAATGTTTTAATTTACTTATAACGACAACCTTGTTTTTAGTTAAGCTTAGTAAAAGTTTGAATTTGGCTCATGGTTTGAAATCTCATATCTTGCTAGGCAAAATAATTGAAACATATCGTTTCGATATATTATCAAAACTGGATATTTGATGAGGATTATTTCTTGTCAACACTCGACACCCTTTCTATTATTTTTATTTGTAATTTGTCTTCATCAGGACGTCGACACGATATTGACATACATCGGAACATCGACACGATATTGAAACAGTATTGTTCTAGTCAAAGACCAAAACAATAACACGACTTGAGATTTCGAACCTTGATTTGACTTGAGCTCCACAAACTTCTCAATAAACAAACTTGAATATATTTTTTAAGGTTGATAAGATGAACAAACATGCTTGGATATAGTCAAACTTAGCTATATTCGTTTATAGCCTTAGGTTTTGTCAAATCATGGTTCAATGCTATATAGGTAATAGGTATCCATTAGTTTTTCATTTTTCAGATGCAATCATTGAAATACTAATAACATTCCTATCATTTACAAGTATTTTGATGGTAAAAAACAGTATAGATCATATTTTGGTCTCTTCTATTAAATTTTTTTGAACGATATTTTTTATAAAAATATGATATAATACTATCAAGGAAAAGTATGTGCAAGTGCTAGAAATAACATTAATGGTGCATAATGATGTTCATATGTTATAACAAAAGCCAATATATAATTTTGTGGTATACCTCAATAAAGATACTTATATTGTATTTTTGCACTTTGAAAGATACTTCCATTTTTGCATTTTTGGTTAAAGTATGGTATCCTACCAAAAACATCTATTGGTTTTCATTCTTTTATATGAGTATCATTATATATTACTAATGACATTTCGAGTATTTGTATTTATTTTGATACCATGATAATGGAAAATCATATTTTCAAACAAGTCAAAATATGATATCTTGTAACATGTTTTATTACTAATGCTAAAATATGATTTTACATTATCTTAATGCAAAAAGTATGTGCAAATGGTACAAATGCCATTAGGGATGTGTAGTGATGCTTACACATGAAAATGAAAGGCAAAAGAGCTACATTTTGAGCAAAACATGTTTTGCACTTTCAAGATGCAAAAAATATACAAATATATCAGAAATATTTTTATTAAGGTATAATTATGCCTACTTAAAAATAAAAGCCAGTAGAAACCTCATGTTGAAACATGCTTTGCAGTACATGAGTTTTATTGGTTTTTATTCTCATCAGAGCACCGTTCACATGCATTAGTTCTGTTTACACAATTTTGGTATCAGGAATCTTAACCAAAAAGTCATAATAAGCTCCATTTTGGCATGTTTCTATCAAAAATGTAAAATGTGATTTTACATTATCTTAGTGAGATAATATGTGCAAATGCTAAGAATGTCATCAAGGATTTGCAGTGATATTTACATATGGAATCCAACTAATATCTGGATAACATAAAATCACATTTGGAGCTACATTTAGCTTTATACTTTTGAAGTGTAATAAATATATAAAAATATTTGAAATATTTTTATTGAGGTGGAATTATGCATACATAAAAAGTAACTATCATAAAGAAAATATGATTATTTTACAAATTATTTATCATCTTTCATTCACATAATATGTTTTATTGATACTCATTAAAGATATGCCTATAACTTGCACACAATTTTGGATACCGAATATTATTGCTTGTAATATGTTTTATTGGAAGGACTGATATAATTTTACACAATCTTAGTATCAAAAATAGGTTTAAATTATGGGAGCATCATTAAGAAAGTGAAGTAATGCTTACATATGAACATGAAAGTTAATGAATCCCTATGGCATTGAACCATGTTTTGACCAAAATATGATTCTATCCATAATTTTTTTTTTATTCCCATGTATTGAAAGTCAATGCTTAGATTTGTGTGTTGCTGCAGAAGAGATGATTAGAGGGCTTGCACAAGTACCCTGGGAGCGTGTTGATGTTAGCTTTCAGAAAAGCAGACAAAGATATGTTGCACACAATACAATCCAGGCATGGATTTTACTACTCTGTTTTACATTCACTTTATTAACAATATCTATTAAAAATAATTTCTTGAATCAAGAGTGTCTTGACTCTTCCACTATATGTAATATCTTGACACTAGAAACCTGACCTCACTTAATTTATTATGCAATTTGGGCAGTCTCAGTAGATCATAAATTCATGGTTTTTTCGTAAGTTTTAAACCCTAGGATTTTCAGGATATATGCCATTGCATCACTCTGAATTATGATTTCCAAGTATATAAATGACAAAAGAAATATCAGGAATACTATTCTTAGGTTGCTGACTTGCTGTCACTTCAGAATTCTGGAATCTTGTCCTTGTTACTTGTGGATTTCTATTAAAAAATAACTCCAACTGCTTTCATACTTTATCATCTATAGGAGTTTGCTACATTTCTATAGTGATAATGTCTGTTTCTCTGTCTGCTTAATTCATGTTTTCTTTCCCTTGAAGAGATGCTTTTACTGTGATGTTTGCCAAACTGAACTTTGTTTATTAATTTGCGTCCTTATCAGCATCAATTCAAGTTACGCAAGTGTAGAGTGGAATTTTCCTTGTGTTTTATTAATACTGTATGTACTAACTAATTGCATCACTTCCAATATTGCGACATAGTATTGTTAGCAGTATAGTTGACTTTCTGTATATTCTAAGATGCAGGTGAAGAGCTACTGGTTAAATTCTGATGGTGCAGATGTGATCTTCCATATGATAGACAATTTCCTCGTCTAACCCCTTCAATTTTGATGGCTTTTCCTTTTAAAAATTGGTGATCATTACCACATTGAAGCACAGCCAATTTTGTACATTCGTTCCACTTTGTTCATATGTTTCTATTCTATTGTACGGCTTATAGCTTACTTTTTCAAAACATACTCATTTGTGGTGGTGCATTTAGAAGTTGACCTTTCGTATGATTGCAACACAACTGCAATCGATAAAAGCCCTGTTTAATCCTTCCTATCTCTTTTTTCTTCTGCAAAATTTGTTGATTAATGATAAATACGTGTACAATAATTTCCTTTTCGATATTATGCCCTTGAAAGCATGTAAATTCATCAAGGCAAGGGTGGTGAGTGGTGACTATACCAAATCTATAATTTAGATGAAAATTGAAATGCTCGTACGATATATACCATTAGGAGAGAAAATAGGTGCCTGTACTCTTTGTTGCTTATTTTCAAATTTGTTACGTTTTTTGGATTATATTGTTATAGTGATGTTACTCTGAGGTACGTTGTGCAAAAAACTATTTTGAATCCTGGCTTCTGAAGCGTGTATTTGCTTGTGGTAGAAATCATTTATTTCTCAGAGATTCATCAAGACTTGTCATAGAATATCAATTGTTGGCTGTTTTGGCTTAAACTTTCTAATTAAATAGTATATGAAGAAGGAAATTCCCTTGTCTGCTTTGAACAAAGTTGATTTGGTGACTTAAAATTAGTTAGTTTTTTTTTTTTTTTTTTGTAAAAGTAAAATTAGTCAATTGAGTAAATAAGAATCTGCAATTTGCCTTTTAGAATTTCAAGCAGATCGTTATTTTACGTTAATAAAGACTAGTTGCAGGAGTAACTGAAACATGAGAGATAGTGATACAAGTATCTTATATAATAAGATAGATTTAAAAAGTAAATGAATAGATGTGTAGAAGTTAATGACGAAATAAAATCCACGTAAGTTTTTTTTAGCGTGTTATTGTTCCTATGACTAGTTAGATTTTAATTCTTTCTCTGTTGCCAGATTGATATTCTTTTACAAGAATGGAGGATCTTCCCATTTTCTTCACCTGATACGTGGGTATGAAAGAGCCTTTGTATTTAAATACCAGCACCTTAAAATGGCCAAAGGAGGTTTGTCTTTTCAACTCAGTATGGCATTTACCAATAACAGACCCAGCAGAGGCACATATCCCATGATTCCGGCCACACAATCCCATGATTCTGGCCTTGTCAAACATCCAAGAACAAACAGTAGCAGAAACTGTTGGTGACCAGACTGTTGCACGCAGCTCTTGTCCGATAAATCAATCCCCTAACACTAGAGGCAAACTGACAGAGCATGCATCGTCTTATCACTGTTCTCTACAATCTCTCATCCTATCATTCACGATTCACCCTCATCGATCACCACCACCACCAACCATTGTCAGCCACACCACCCTCCATCAACAGTACAGACATGGCACCTTTTGCATCTCTTTCGTATCATGAAGCATGCCATACAACACGCTAAACATCTTTATCTTTCTTTCCCTCCTCCGGAATAAAGCCATATGCATCCCTGTGAAGCATGCAATGGTACCAATTTGTTCTCAAATCACCATCCCTGTGAAGCATGCATGGCAGGATCCATGAGCTCTGTTGCAGCTACAAATATGAGACTCCGTCACATGAACAGAGCTGCCTTTTTAGTTTCATCCATCTTTCAAATGGCATGACACTAGTTTGCCAAACCACCACCTCTAAACTTGGCCTACGCTGCTTCTCTATTGATTCCGAGTAAAAATCTATGAAAAAACCCAACGACCAAATCCAAGGAAAGAAGAAAAGGAAAGCACACGCCAGAAATGTTACACTACAAGAACAAAAAAAAGGCCATTGAAATGTAAACAGAGATCGAGTGGAATTATTTTGGTAGAAAATCCATTTCTTATGAACTCGAGATCGAAGAAAAGAAAAGAAAAAAAGAGGTAACAAAATGCTAGCTTGAAACAGGATAAAAATGGCACCTTTCCTCTTCTATCGGCTGTGTTTGGTGCGATAGAACAGCTAGCCAGGAAGGTCGGGTCGGGTAAAAATGGCATCTCCTTTCTTTGCCCACCGGCAGAGACCTCCTGTCGCAGCGTTTTGGGGGGTTTGATGGGTCCCCGGGCCAGATGGGATCATGGGTGGGCGGATGAGGTCAAGGAGGAAGGCTGGTTGTTTGTGATGAAAGGGTGCTGGAGGAGTTGGACGGCCTTGAGTCGCTGAGCAGGATCCTTCTGGAGGCAGCGGGAGATGAAGTCTCGGAAATCGGGCGAGGCGGTGGCCGGCGCCTCTGGAGGATCAGCGTAGCAGATGGCGCACATGAGAGAGGCCCAGTCCCCCTGCCGCCCGAGGTTCTCGCCGAAGGGGAAGCGGCCGAGGTAGAACTCGAGGATGCTGAGGCCGAAGCTCCAGATGTCGCCGGCGTAGCCGTCGTAAACGCCGTGGTTGAGATCGGTGTTGATCCTCTCGGGACTCATATAGGCGATGGTGCCGACGGATGAGTTGCAGGGGTCCATGGTCTGCGCCAGGATGCGGCTGACGCCGAAGTCGGCGATCTTGACGCGACGGCCGGAGTCGATGAGGAGATTGGAGGGCTTGATGTCGCGGTGGACGATTCTCCTCCGGTGGAGGTAGGCGAGGCCCGCGAGAACCTGGCGGGCGACTTCGGCGAGGAAAGGCTCGGAGGCGATGCGGCTGCCCTCGAGAGAGCCGCCGTCCATGAACTCGAGCAGGATCTGGATCTCGCCGCCGTGGTCGTACATGGCGAGGCACCGAACCACGAAGGGGTTGTCAGCGGTTCGGAGGATCTTGATCTCGCGCAGGATCTGGCGTCGCACCGCGTCCTCGTGGTTGCCATAGATGACCTTGAGGGCGTAGTCGCGGCCGGTGGGGCGGTGCCGGACCATCCAAACGGTGCCGCCGCTTCCGCTGCCGATGCGGCGGAGGCGCTCGAGATCGGAGAAGCTAGGCGGTTGGGAGGACGAGGAGCAGGGAGGGGCGAGGGAGGGGGCGAGGGAGGGGGCGACGGAAGAGGCTCCGACGGTGGAGGGGGCGGAGGGGGGCGGTAGGGGAAGGGGAACCGCTAGGAAGGCGTCGCGCTGGGGGAGGGGCAGCGTTAGGTCTGGCCGACGGCGAGGCCGGTTCGCGTTGCCGGGCTGAGCCGGCCGGAAGGGGGCTGGACCGGGCCTCATGGTAAAAGTAAGGAGAAAGAAAGAACGCACAAGAGCAAAAAAGGAAGAAGAGAGGAAGCGACTTCAAATAATAGAATCGTCGGATCAAATATGAAGCAAGTCGTCTAGAGATAGAAAGAGAGGGAGGAGAATTTGAATGATTGGCGATTCGATATTATTATTATTTATTATTATTATTACATTATTAGTAATATATAACTATAATTAGACCTAAATTGATGGACTACATTAAACCTCATAGTTAACTTCATATGCAATTTTGATTGTTTTTTTTTATGTTCATTTATTCCTAAAGAAATGAGGAATCTATAAAAAATAAAAGCAAATTCCAGAAGAGTCTAGAAGAGATTCAACTCAGCACTAACTAGATTTAGTCATCCAGATTAACCTTCTGTCAGTCGATCACTTTAAAACTTCAAAAAGTTAAGGAAAAAAAAACTTAAACATTCCTATCAATTTTACAGTCACTCTTCTGATATTCTCAATTATCTTCATCTTAATCATGTACTACTGTTCCAAATTATGGATAACAACAATTATTTATTTATCTTTTTCCATTTTTTTAAGAAAAAGTAGTATGACTGCCACTCAACGTGCATTTAGTTTTTCAATATTAAACTTGTTCTAATTCCATCAACTAGTTGGTGGTACATGGAATGCAAGTTCCTGGCTCTTCTCTTTCTTTTAGATTCATGAAATTTAGTTTTCTAATCAGTTTCTATCATTTTCAGCAAGCATTCAGAATAGTTAGTTCATGCCAGTAGCTAGCTGTATCAACATGTACCACTCGTATCAACATCAGTGAGCAGCTGGGATATTTATGTTTTATCTTTTTCCCAACCATTGGTTTCTTCTTCTTCTCCAAGTGCATATTGGAAACTTCCATTTTCTTTATCTAGTCCATCATTCTTTTGTACATGTATGGGGATACTCGATCCCCATGGGAGGGATTGATCACTAGTACATGAGGTGTTACCATTAATGAGGTCTCGGGATCAAATCTTGGTAAAACAAGGTGTCTGCCCTCCCTTATGCACTAATCACTGTCTGGGCTAGTAGCCCTCGTGATTTACCTCCTTCGTGTTGGCCTTGGGACGGGTTGGCAGAGGCGCTGGGGGCGAGCGATTCGCCTTTTACCACCAATGTATGGGGATACTCGTCTCAGTTTTTGTCTCCTCAGGGTGGTACGGTGGTTAAGACATGGAAGATTATCACATGTGGTAACGAGTCAAAACTTGGCACATCCGAACATGACCTCCTTATACCTTGACCACTTGCACTAATGGCTAGTAGTCATCTGTGATTTACCTCCTCCGTATTAACTCAGGGACGTATTGATGGGGACGCTGGACGAGCAAATCATCTTTTACCACACATATGACGATACTGGGGAACACCCTCCTTCAACATTAGCTCAGGCATTTGACATTCGAAGTAACCCGATTCATCAACTCAGATGAGTCGACTACCCGAGCCCCCGTATGACTTGACACTTGGGCTAGCTCTCTAAATCAACTCGAACTCGTCTACCTAAGTCGAACTGTTACGCAACAATTATCAAGTTAGCGTGACCATAATCCAAATGGCGACCCATCACGTCTTAATCCTAGCTTGCAATCTTGAAGTACCCATCACGTATTAATCCTTAGCTTGCAATATTGATGTAGGATCGACTCAAAATTTAAAAGGTTATAATTTTTAATTTGGGATTCAGAATCAGATTTTATCGGTGGTTAGTGGAATTTCGAAATCTATACTTGTTACCGGGAACTCATAATCGCCAAATTTTAGACCCAAATTTTATCATTTAGGCCATTTTTGGAGCGTCTTAGCTATTTTTAGTAATTTTCTTTTTATGGTGTTTAGGATAAATTTAGTATTTCTGGTATATATGTGTCCTAGTTTGTCTATATCAACGTATCCTATTATGCTAATTTTAATTTCTGACAAGAGATTTCCTTTTTTTTTTTTTTTTTTGAAAGGATCTCTTTTCTTTCTCTACAATATTAGAATTGAAGTCTATGTTTCAGGATTTCTTTCCTTTCTTAGTCTTAAAGTTCATATAAACACATATTTAATTGTACAGGGAATCATCCCTCAATTATTAATAAAGTTTCACTTTTTAGCAAATGGCGGGTTTCTTTGGTATTCTTCGGGTTCTCTTTTTTGCTGCTTCCCCCAATTTTCATTGTCTTGCCCACAGGAAAATCGCTATTCTACTCGGCGTCAGTTAGTATCAGAGCTGACAGTGTTCCATCGTGGTCGTGGTCGTACATCGCGGTTGCAACAATAGGGGGGTTCTGATTGAGGAAGCCAAGCACTGTGGACGTAACATTCAGGACATGATGATGATTGAGGATTTATGGAGACAAGTTACAAAGTTAACCCATCAGATGATAGCAATGGCGGTGGCGCAAAATCTTGAAGGTCGAGAAATTTCAGATCGAGGATCTAAGTCTACCTTCGAGAATCCTTACTACTGCCATTCTACAAGTCGGGAACGTCGTATTCGGGAGGAGCCTTATGAAGATCTTAGTTTTCAGATTGAATTGTGTAAATTTTTTGGTACGTTACAAGCATAGAGTTTTGTTGATTGGTTGAACAACGTGAAATGAATCTTTGAGTATAGTTAGGTCCTAGATCGGATGAACGTGAAGCTGATTGCCATCAGACTGAAGGGTGTGGTGGTAACAGATGCGGCATTCACTAGAGAGATAAGGTAAGTCCAAAATAGATGACTAGGAGAAGATGAAGAAGAAGTTGAGGGGTCACTTTCTACCTTTTGGCTACACCCAAACTATGTTTAAGCCACTTCACTAGTTGCGATAGGGCGCGAGATCAGTCAACAATTATATAGATGAGTTCTACCAGCTAACCGCCCGAAATAACGTATTTGAGACTGAGGAGCAAACAGTCGCACGATACTTAAGGGAGTTGCATTAGCCTCTACAAGATGCCCTCAATCTTCATTCATTTTTGACGATGTCTGAAGCCTACCAGCGAACACTAGTTATTGAAAAACAATAGACCTCGAAGCCAGTGGTGAGGGGCGACCAAAACAATCGATCAATTCACCCTCAACGCTCATGTTCTATACTGCAGCAGCCTTCACATGTTAATACTAATGCTCCTTTCAAGTGTTATTGTTATGGCGAACATGGACACAAAGCTATAATTGATGCAAGAAACCTGCTCCTGCTAATCAAAAAAGGCAAAAATATGTTGATTGAGGAAAACATGAAAAAAGAGATTGAAGCAATTGGTGACCCGGTATATGATGCCTTTGACAAGGTGATTTATGGTGACAATCAGGAGACATTGGTCATTTGTAAGAGTCTACTAACTCTCAAGGGTGATTCGGAGGAAAATTGGTTGAGAACTAATATTTTTTCATACTATCTGCACCATAGTAGATAAAGTCAGCAAGATGATCATCGACAACAGAAGTTGTGAGAAGTAGTCTCCGCCGAGGCTATTAAGAAATTACAGCTGAAAATGGACTATCATCCTAAACTCTACAGGTTATCCTAGCTAAATAAAGATAGTGAGGTAACAGTAGCCCGATGATATCTTGTGTCTTTTTCAATTAACAAATATTTTGATAGTGTTTGGTGTGATGTGGTGGCCATGGATGCATGTCATATATTAGTGAGGCAGCCTTGGCAGTATGATCGTAGTGCTATTCGGGATGGGAGAAAGAATACATATATCCTTCAAGTCAAGGGAAAGAAGATTGTGTTGGAGCCACGTGGGAAGGAACCACTCTGATTTTGTTAGCTAAAAATACTAATCTTCTTTCTATATCTAAGTTTTTATATGAGATGGAGCATGGAGGCATTATTTATGTTTTGCTATCATAGTGTTGTTCTGAAGTGCAGCAGCTGCTAGTAGATTATGATGAGATGATACCAGAGAATCTTCCTTCTGGGGTGCCACCTATGTGAGATATCTAACATCAGATTGACCTTGTTCCGAGGTCGAGCTTACATAACCGACCAACATATTGCCTCAGTCCTAAGGAGGCTAAAGAGTTACAGTGACATATGGTGGAATTACTGGAGAAAGGCTATATATGTGAGAGCATGAGCCCATGTACACTTCCATCCCTACTAGTGTTGAAGAAAGATGGTTCATGACATATGTACGTTGACAGTCGAGCCATTACCAATATCATAGGGAAGTACTGATTCCCAATTCCCGATTTGGATGATATGTTAGATCAACTATCCAGTTCTAAAGTCTTCTCAGAAATTAATTGATCTTACAAACGGCTACCACCATATCATAATAAGGTCTGAGGATGAATGGAAGATGACATTCAAGACGTAACATGATCTATATGAGTGGATGGTTATGCCTTTTGGATTATCTAATATGCCCAGCACCTTTATGAGGTTTATGCATAGATTCTACGAGCTTTCATAGGAAAATTTGTGGTTGTTTATTTTTATGAAATTCTCATCTACAATTTGACATGGGATCCTACTTCGATCACCTCCATACTGTTTTTAAAAAGCTGAAGACAAAGTACTTATTTATCAACATGAAAATCAATAGCTTTTCTTGGCTTTATTGTGTCTACTGATGGTGTGCATGTAGATCACGCGGTCTTGGAGTGGTCTGAACCAAGGTTTTATACGATGTCATTAAGTAGCTTCTATGGTTTGGCTTCTTTCTATTGCCAGTTCATCAAAAAATTTAGCACTCTGATTACTCCTATTACTGAGTGTCTCAAGGGATGAAATTTTAAGTGCAGTTTGAAGAAGTAGAGGCTAGTTTTCAACTGTTCAAGCAGAAGATGATCGAGACACTAGTTCTAGTACTTCCTGATTTTGAGAAAATCTTCAAGGTATTCAATTGTGATGAATCCGGTATTGGGATAGGGGGTGTTTTGAACCAATCTAGGCGTCCGGTTGCCTTCTTTAGTGAAAACCTATTCAGATCCAAGAAGAATTATTCAACCTATGACTTAGAATTCTACGCCATTGTTCATCTTATTTACTAATCATGAAACCTTAAATACATTAATGGTCAACACAAGATGAGTATACGACATGCCAAGTGGGTGAGTTATTTGTTGGAGTTTACATTTAAGTTGAGACATCAAGCGGGGAGCCTGAACCGTGTAGCTGATGAATTGAGCCGTCACTCTTCATTACTTACCACCATGAGTACCAAAGTTACCAGTTTTCAGGTTTTTGCAGAATGTACACAGCAAACCCTTCATTTGGAAGGATATTTCAGAAGGTACATGACAGTTCTTTGCCATGATTTTATTCTGTATAATGGTTATTTGCTTTGTGGTTTGTAGTTGTATGTTCCAGATTTTTCACTAAGATGACATATTATAAGTGAATTTCATAATGAAGGACACTTTAGTCATGACAAGACACTAACTCTTATCTTTGTTGATTTTTATTGGCCCAAGTTGACCAGTAACGTAGCCACTTTTTAAACTGGTGCTTTATTTGCTAGCGATCTAAGGGTACTCTCACCAATGCAGCCTTGTATACTCCCTTACATGTTCCTGAAGTTTCTTGGTTCGACATCAACATGGACTTTGTATCGGGACTACCCTGTACCCAATGGACCTCAGAATCTATTCTTGTTGTGGTTGACAGATTTTTAAAGATAACACATTTTGTAACTTGCAGGAAGACTATAAGTGCTGTCTGGATTGCTCATCTTTACTTCAAGGAGATCATGCGTTTACATAACATTCCTCGCTCTATAACCTCGGGCTGTGATACCAAGTTCATTAACCATTTATAGAAGAGTTTATTGGAAAAATTGGGAACACAATTGAATTTTAGTAGTGCCTACCACCCTCAGACAGATGGACAAACTAAGGTGGTGAATTAGAATTTGGACAATCTTATGAGATATTTGATGGGAACTAAACCGAAGCAGTGAGACTTAGTGTTACCTCAAGCAGAGTTTGCCTACAACAGAACAAGAAACAAGACCATATATTTGAGTCCTTTTGAAATCATCTATGGGCGAAACCCATCTAGGGTTCTAGACTTAGCTCCCCTTCCACATATGAGATGATTCAATCCTAAAGAAAATGAGATGACAAAGCATCTTCGGGGTATTCATGAGCAAGTGAAGCAGGTTGTTTAAGAGAATAGCACCAGGTACAAGACTTAGGTTGACCATTATCGTCGTCAGGTACTATTTGATGTTTGTGACTTTGTTTGGGATGTATTGACTCGTGATCATTTCCTGTGGCCAAGTATAACAAACTCAAAGATTAGAAGATTGGACCGTGTGAGATACTACAAAAGATCAACGACAATACCTATAGGTTGTGTCTCCCTAGTCATTTGAAGATGTTTGATATCTTCAATGTGAAACATTTAACTCCTTATTTCGTAGATGATGATGAGGCTACTAAGAATTCGAGGGTGAGTTCTTCTCAACCCGAGATGATTGATGCAAGATCAACCCAAACTTTAAAGGGTCATAAGTTTTGACTCGGGACTCAGAATCAGACTCTGTCGGTGGCCACACATACATAATTTCAAAATCTACACTTATTACTGGGAATCATAACTGTCAAATTTTAGGCTCAAATTTTACCATTTAGGCCCTTTTCGGAATATTTTTGCTATTTTTAGTAATTTCTATTTTATGGTATTTAGGATAATTTTGGTATTTCTGATATTTATGAATCCTTATTTGTCTATATCAGTGTCATATTCTATGACTTGTAATTTCTGTGAAGAGATTTCTTTTTTTTTTTAAAAGGCCTCTTTTCTTTTTCTATAAGATTAAAATTGAGGTTAATATTTCAGGATTTCTTTCCTTTCTTAGCCTTACATAGCTGTACAAGAATTATTCCTCAATTATTAATAAAGTTTCATTTTTTAGCCAATGACAATTTTCTTTTTGGTATTCTTCGGGTACTCTTTTTGCTTCCTCCCCAATTTCCCTTTTTATCTTGCCCGTAGGATAATAGTTATCTTATTCGGTGTCAAATGTCCAAGTAATTGATGTCATAATTAAATGATAATTATGTCGAGATTAACCGCTATAACAAACAGATAGTTCTAGATTTGTAGGAGATGACAAACACAATCTATATAGGTATTTATTTTATAAATATTGAGGCTAACAAATCCTTCGCCCTCTTTGGACACAGAGATTTGTATGCATTTTTTTTATTCTCTCTGGCAATATGTAGTAACTTAAGCATTAGATGAGCTTTATCGAACAATTTGGTGCCCTTTGACTTGTGTTGATCTATGCAGAAGCATCATCGTCAATTATGGCGGTCAATCAATACACCTCCAATAAGGTGGCAGATCTATCCATGTCATTGGAGAAAGCTTCAACACAGACACCTAGTGAGTAGACGGATTTTGAATGCCTCATTCTAATTTTCTATTCTAAAGTATGTCTGATCCTGCTCATGAACGTCGGATAATGATTCACCGGTGATCTGATTGGATGGCCAAATTAAACGCTAATTGCCGTGCGATAAGGAGGATAATGATGTGATCTAAAATCTGCACAGAGGAAAACTAACCACTAAAAAAGAGGTTAGGATGACGGCTAAGGAGTTTCCCTGCACAGCCACTCTGACGCTCAAGTTAGAGGAGGAAGATGGAGATTATGGGTTTTTGTATGTAGAACGACATAAGTGTATGCGTACCTTAGCGATACAAGATATGCTCTTTTATTGAGAAAACACAAACCTTTTCATTCCATTTCTATTTTTATGCCTTCCTCTTTTAATCTTTTAAATAAGGTAAGGTTTATTCACACCGTCACCTTTTTCCTAAAATAACTAGGATTCGGAGACTTTTTACCTTCTACTTTGATTCTTACGTTGTTTTTCCATTAATAATGTGAGATGTATTACTCAAAGGCCCATTATTCTTTATCAGTGAGTCGAGGAGCGTCGAATGACTTGAGGGCCAAGAGGCTTGAGACACTCGACAAGTTAAGGAAGTCGAAAAGCCTCAAATGACTTGAGTGCCGAGAGGCCAAGAGACTCGACTAGCTAGGGAAATTGGGAAGCCTCGAATGACTTGAGGACTGAGAGACTCAAGAGACCCAACTAGCTAGGGAAATCGGGAAGCCTTGAATGACTTGAGGGCCGAGAGGCTCAAGAGACCCGACTAGTTAAGGAAGTTGATAAGCCTCGAATAGCTACTTTGATCAAATGTATCTATGAAACCACCTCAACAAATTCCAATCCTTGCTTGAACCACGTGGTATCCTACTGCCCTTTACCGGGATCATAAATTTCTCCTTCAAATTGGTTGAAGGAGGTGATTAGTCTAACTAATTAGACAATTTTAGTAATCAAAATAATTCCAACCAACTCTACTTGTCACGTAGCATATCTATTACATGTTCCCAAGGGGATTGTGCATTAAATGACGCCATGCCTATGTCATTATTCTTTTAAATGTCACCACTCCTTTTTAGCATGCCACTTATGCCATCTATCTCAATTCTAGAGCTCAGAATGCACCAATAATCCTCTAAGGTTATATCACATTAATGTGATGAGACAGATGTTAGAGAAGACCCTGTGTCTTTTTTAGTAAGTAATGATTATCTTAGAATTTTTTCCTCTCACCTATAAGATCACACTATCACAAATTTATCCCGCCTTTTCGATAGCAGATATCCAACGCTTCTCCTTGAACAAACTAGGGTATATTAAGGTAGATAAGAATACTTTGCATTCTTATCGCTTTTCCTCACCGCAGCCTCTTCATCTTCTTCGTCTTTCTTCTTCGAGTTTCCTACAGCTAGTAAGTGATCTTAGCATATTCTTACAATCCTTTTTTCCTTCAGTCTATTAGTAGCAATTTTCACGTTTGGAGAATCCTCCTCTGCTCCTTGGTATAGATCTATCACTTTAAATTTTACTGAGGCTTCTCTGAATCGATTGAGAATGTCTTACGAAATCCCAGCCGATCATCTGATGAGACTTCTGAATAGTAATGACTGCCCTGGCCACCCTCCTCCAGGATTCACAACCTTCTTTCGCAGCTATATGTTAAGAGGTCTACATTTTCCTATTCATGGCTTCTTCATAGAGGTGTCCCAATACTTTCGCATCCCATTATCTCAGTTTGGTTCCAACTCCTTCAGCATTCTAACTGGTATTGTGATTTTCTTCCGTCTGTATCGCATTCCACTTTATCCTCATATTTTTCATTTTTTTCTTCTATCCCAAAAATATGGAGGATGGAGTCTTCTTCTTCTGCTCCCGCTCCGAGCTTAGCTTGATTTAGAAACTCGATCTACACTTCCCACAAGGGGTGGAAGCCTCATTCGTCTTTGTCAGACCTCTAACTATATCTCCTAGGCCTCTCGTTGGCAACAGGGGAACTACCCCTCCAACTCTGAGAGATAGAGATGAAATTTGATGAAAATACGAGAATTGCTTGGCTTAGCTCAACTTTAGATCCAAGAGCTGGATACAAATCATTCAATATCAATTATATTTGCAAATTTGTTAAAAAGTTTTGTCCCAATGATTTTACAAGTTAAGAAAAGTTACATATAAAATATTAGTTGGAGCTTTTTGAGATCGACAATCGACATTTGACACAATAGTATTTTTAGAATATGTTAATACTTTCAGAAGTGTGTCAATTATTGTCAAATACAAGAAAAAAAGAGAATTGCTATGACTCTAATTTCTACTGCAACCATAGAACGTGCATTTTCATTTATGAAGACTGTCAAGATGCGATTGCGGAATCAGATGAAAGATGATTTTTTAGCTAGTTCATTACTGGTTCACAGAGATTGCTCAAACTTTTAGTGTTGAATCAATTATTGATAAATTTGAAATTATGGAAAAATATTTAGTACAACTTAAAATGGATAAGTATAATAAATAAATTGGTAAATAATAATTTTTATATCTATTTTTTATCTTACTAATTATATTACATTGATTAAAGTTTTTTTTTATTTGCAGGTTTTATTGCTACGTAACATGCTCTGGATGAAGAATTGAAAATTTATAATTGTGCATGGTACTCCTATTTTTTTATAAGTTATTTTAAATTATAGTTTTATTTTGAAATTATACGCGTTGCTCCTATTATTGTAAGTTATTTTAAATTATAGTTTTATTTTGAAAATTTTTTATTATAGTAAATTAAGACGTCGTTCTTATCATTACCTGTTTTAGAACACACACACACAAAAAGTGCTATTATTTCGTTGTATCAATATTATATTTATATTTTTGATTATCTAAAAATCCCCCCACCCCAATATGCTTTCTTAGCTCCCTGTATGTCTATCTATCTAGGCCTACCAAGCAAAAGTTTTGGAGGTCTGATGCCTAAAATCTTCTATCAAAAGACTAAGATAACCTTTCTTCAGCTAAAAGGTTATGCACTCCAGATTTGTCGTCTAGGTTGACCTACAAACTAGCTTGGTTGTTTGCCGCTTGGAATATCTTGCTTAGGTCATCCTACCAAGAAGTAGGTTGCTCTATAAGCCTGAGATAAAATGTTGAGGATACTTAATCCTTGAAGATCATTTTATATTTATTGTTGCTTTTGTTCATCTTAAACTAATAGAATCGGATCCAACACACTACCAACTGTTAGTTAGGCTCAACAGCATAACTTTTTAAGCAACAAACCTTTATTTATACCTTGTCATCCATCTTTATATAAATCTAGGTAGATTTATAGAAATGAACAAAGTCAATTCTCAGCAAAGTCAAGAGAAATATTCTCTTATGTGATAGCCTATTCGATTTTCTGATTTACCTCTTTACAATTTTCTGATATACCTCTTTACAGATGAATGTGGACTCGATCGTGTGGGTGGGGTTAATTAACATATAATCTTTTGTAGAAAACAATAAAATATCCAAAATAATACAATTACATTTGTGTTTGTCTTAAAGTAACAAAAAAAGGCGAATACGCTCACCCCCAGTGCCCCCGCTAATCCATCCCAGGCCAACACGGAGGAGGTAAATCACGGATGACTACTAGCCATAAGTGCAAATGGTTAAGACATAGGGGAGGTAAATCACGGGTGACTACAATTACATTTGTGTTTGTCTTAAAGTGATCTTTAAGCTGGATGTCTTTATTGAGGCAGACATTTTTGTTGGAACTTATTTAACAATGAGATTGTTGCCGGAGTTATAAGGGAAAAATATACATTGAAATTACAAAACAATTCAAACTCATCTGTTGAAATGACATGAATGGATAATCTCAAGTTACCAGTCAAGTTGATAAGTAGAGTTGTAGGGTTGTCTTAGCACAAGTGAAACTTGGCTGGGTGATTGCTGAATGCTTCCCAAGTCCGAGTGGGAAGTTGAGTGATGAGTTCGAGTTGAGAAGCCGAGTGTCGCTCGAGCACCGAATAAACTTCCCAAGTCTGAATTGGAAGATGTGAGCCAAGTTAGTTGAGTCACCTGACTACCAAGTTAGGTCGAGATAGCGAGGTCGAGTGTTGTTGAGTCGACATCTAGTGTTATCGGATTTTCCTGAGTGGATGCTGAGTACTCGTGAGTAGGTCTGAGTGCTTCCCGAGCCTGAGTGGAAAGTTTAGTACCACCCAAGCTAGTTGCGTCGCCTGACTAACTACCAAGTTGGTCGAGTACAGGAGTCGTTGAGTTCGAGTCAACCGAACTGCTAAATCGCTGAGCCGAAAGAGAAACACCAAGACCTACGTTTTATGCAGTTTCTTTAAAATATATTTGTCCCCCTCCAGTTGTTCTTTGAGGTTACAACATATGTTTGTTATCCAAGATACAACAGTAGATATATAGTGCCACCACCAAGCATGGGTTGGTCATGGTGAACCGAGTTTATACCCGAATGCACCGCCTTTACACGAATACATGTGAGAGAAAGTCTCTCCCGATGTATATGTTCATAACTTCAACATTTTTGATTCCATATAAACTTACCATCATACCTTAAAACTATATATAAATGTGGAACTAAAGTTCTCATTCACAATAAAATCTCTTACGTCCACCACTTTTTCTCATTTACATTTGCCTAACAATTTCACATTACTTCGCAGTCATCCCTTTAAGAACTTCAACAAAGCTCAACACAAAACTCTTATGGACTTGAAAATAAATACTTATAACAATGCCTACGAATCCTAAAATAAAACATTGATCTAATTATAAAGTTCTTCTAACTTAAACACAATCAAATATCAAAATGCTAAGATTAATAATAATCATACTGGAAAAATCATAATTTAATTTCCTAAAAAAGATTGATCACTCTAAGAGATAGACTTTGGATCATGCCGAAAAGTATAACCTTTTGACCCAATATTAGGTCGCTTAGTGGTATACCCTCTAACTATATCTAAATTGAAGTCCCACTTTGGTATAAAGTGTCGAGAGATATCATCCCTATAGCATATTTATTAAATTCTCACTTCGAAACAAGATGTTGTGAGCTCTCGCTCCTTCATTGCCTTACTGTCTTATTTTGTGTTTATTTTTATGATACATAATCAACAACATCAATAGTGTGCATAAGCATCAAAAAATAGGGCCTTCGAGGCATGGTTGAGTTGGCTACAGTGAGATTGAACTTGCTATAATGGATAAGGGTCGATTGATGTGCGTAGATTGTATCTATTTTATGCATGCTTTATTTCACATCACTTTGCTTTCTTGTGTATGATTTACACTATTACACTCTCTTTTATCTTATTTCAACATTGTTTGCTTTCCTTGTTCGGAGATCTGCTCTTTTCTATGTTTTCATGCTAGGATGCGCGTTTTCGAGTGAAAAGAAGAGTTTAGCGTGTCTTGGATCTTGTTTGGGATGATCGTGGAGCCGCAGAGAAGTTCTCAGATAGAGAGGACACTAGCTCACAGGCCAAGCAATTAGGGTCACACGACCGTATATTAGGGTCACACAGTTGTACGACCTAAGGACAGGCCGTGCACAAGCAGCAAAGACAAGCCCTACATGGTTGTGTGTTTTCACACGAACGTGTGGCCATTCCAGAGGGGAGCATCACATGGTCGTGCAATCTTACATGACTGTGTGCCATTCATGCCGTGGAGACCACTACACGGCCATGCGTTGTTGCATGGTCGTGCGCTATTATACCGAATGATCCCCTACACGGCAGTGTGAACCACGACCATGACAACCCTTACATGACCATGTGGATCTACACGGCCGTGTAGGCTGCCGTGTGGTTACTGTTCACCCGAACTCTATATAAAGGGGACTTCTCGCTTTGGCTTTGGGAGGAGGTCTTCCCCTTGGGGTTGACCCATAAGGTCTCCGGCGATCTTCCAGCGAGGATTCCGACCATCCGACAACGTATTTCTTCGGCGCATCCTCATCTTGAAGCATTGGATTGGATCTTGAAGACTGTTCTTCATAGCTAAGTCTCTTCTTCCCCTTCCCCTAGGTTGGAATTGATTGAGTCTTGTGTTCTTGACTCTTTAGATTTAGAGACGTATGACCGGGGAGCCTAGTGACAAGGCGGTCATTTAACTGGACTTTCTAGGTTAGCTATTCTTCTTACTAGTATCAAATGCCTATGAGGGGAATATTGCAAGTCACCACCGCGGAATGACATTGGTTATTAGTTAGATTTCCTGCAAGAATAGGAATTGAGACATATATAGGAGATAACTAATCATAGTATATCAATCATCAATTACAATGAAACCGAATCTCAAGGATAATTTCATAGACCTTATTAATCCTCAACTCTCCTCTCTTTCTTCTCTTTCAATTCTCATTACTTCTCTCTTTTATGCATTCCTAATTTGTACACAACCAATTCTCGTCTTGTCTAGCTAATTCATGTGAGTTAACTTTCTAGTGCTTATACCTCTAATTCCTTATGGATACGAAGATTAATGGAGTACCTCCTGAGACCATAAGACTTCTACTTTTTGGATTTTCTCTAAGGGACAGAGTGAAAGCATGGTTAAGTTCTTTGGCCCCAAATAGCATCAACTCATGGGCACAATGTGTGCAAGCATTACTGGATAAGTTTTATCCCCCAAGTAAGATAGCTCATATGAGGAATCTCATTGCTAGTTTTAAGCAACATGATATCGAGTCATTGTATGAAGCTTGGGACAGATTTAAAAGTATGCTAAGACAATGCCCTCATCATGGGTTAGAAAGATGGTTGATCATTCATACTTTCTATAATGGAATCAATTACCAAACCAAAGTATTCTTGGACTC
>JBAMIE010000016.1:7731667-7745180 GCA_037177295.1 Kaempferia parviflora | reverse complement strand
TAATTAAATTTAAACAGTTTGTTAAACTAAATAAATAATTTTGAACACATATTTGTTCAGCTACAAACGTTTTCAACAATCAAACAAGCTTAAATTAAAAGCTCGATAACATCTAAACGAATCAAGCTCAAACCAAGCTTAAATTGAGAGCTCGATAACATCTAAACAAACTAAACTCAAGGTAAACTTCAAACAAGCTCAAAATTTAAACAAGCTCAAGTTTATAAAAAATAAATCAAGTTAAACTTGAACAACTATTTTAAAAGTTTGATTCATTTTAAATTCAGTTCGACTTGGCTTGATTAGCTTATTAAATAAATTTAAATATTTTAAAATTTAATTGGGCTCGGCTCGGCTACAACTCAGTGCTTAATAACCTCTTCGCCACTGCAGTTTCATTCCGATTGAATCGCCACCGTCCATTGGGAGAACCAGCTTTTTCCACGACGCCATCCAACGGTCTCTGTACCTCGAAATGCCCGTCACGCAATCTCCTCTCCGAGAGCCACGTGTCTCTGCATATCACCACCGTTTTTCTATTTAGTGTACACTGGTCTTGAATAGCTGCCTTTGTTTTAAACTGGTCGGAATCAGTGGCTCGCTCGGCGGCGATGAGTACGGCTATCGGATCGGTAGATGCAGCACAGGACGCGACGGCGAACGGCGGCGATGAGTGCCCGCCTTCGGCGCCGAACTGCCCCATCGCGCCTGGGACTCCGGCCTCGTCACCGGTGACCGAGGAAGCCAGTACTCTTGGGCGCCACATCGCCCGCCGGCTCGTCCAGATCGGCGTTCACGACGTCTTTTCCGTGCCTGGAGATTTCAACCTCGCCCTCCTCGACCACCTCATCTCTGAGCCGGAGCTCACCCTCGTGGGATGCTGCAACGAGCTCAACGCCGGGTACGCCGCCGACGGCTACGCCCGCGCACGCGGCGTGGGCGCCTGCGTCGTGACTTTCACTGTCGGTGGGCTTAGCGTGATCAACGCCATTGCGGGCGCCTATAGCGAGAATCTTCCCGTCATCTGCCTCGTCGGCGGTCCCAACTCCAACGACTACGGCACCAATCGGATCATCCACCACACCATCGGCCTTCCCGACTTCTCCCAGGAGCTCCGATGCTTCCAAACCGTCACCTGCTTCCAGGTGCTAATCCTTTTTCCGTCGGAACAAAAAAAGAGGGGAAAACCGATCTGTTGTTCAGTTAGGCATATAAAGCTCGAATTGTGCGACTCATTTACAGGCGGTGGTCAACAACCTAGAGGACGCTCACGAGCAAGTTGATACCGCGATTTCCACCGCGCTTAAGGAGAGCAAGCCCGTTTACATCAGCATCAGTTGCAATCTGCCCGGAATAATTCATCCCACCTTCAGCCGCGAGCCGGTCCCGTTCTTCCTTGTCCCTAAGTGAGGCAACTCTCTGGTTTGTACTTGTAATGTGCTAAAGTTTGGGCTTTAATCTTTGTTTGTTTGTTTGTTTCTGATGCGGTTAGAGGGAGCAACCAAATGGGATTGGAAGTTGCAGTAGAGGCAGTGGCGCAGTTCTTGAACAAGGCCGTGAAGCCCGTTTTGGTTGCCGGCCCCAAAATCCGGGTCGCCAAGGCCGGGAAGGCCTTTATGGAGCTCGTCGACGCCTGCGGCTACCCCTATGCCGTGATGCCGTCGGCTAAAGGCCTTATTCCAGAGACCCATCACAGGTTCATCGGCACGTACTGGGGCGCAGTGAGCACTTCCTTCTGCGCTGAGATCGTAGAGTCGGCGGATGCCTACCTCTTCGCTGGCCCCATCTTCAACGACTACAGCTCAGTCGGCTACTCTCTCCTCCTCAAGAAGGAGAAATCCATCACCATCCAACCAGAGCGGGTGGTGGTCGGAAACGGCCCAGCGTTCGGCTGCATTCTTATGAAAGATTTTCTCCAGGCGCTCGCCAAAAGGCTCATCAAGAACACGACAGCATACGAGAACTATCGGAGGATCTATGTGCCAGAAGGGCTGCCACTGGAGTTGCAACCCAATGAGCCCTTGAGGGTCAATGTGCTCTTCAAGCACATCCAGAAAATGCTCTCAGCGAATACTTCTGTGATTGCAGAGACAGGGGATTCGTGGTTCAACTGCCAGAAGCTGAGACTGCCAGAGGGCTGTGGGTAGGCCGTATACAACAGATACAAAATTGTGTTCTTTTTCATACTTCCTTAGAAACGAACTACTCTTGTATCTCGATAGTTCCTTAGAACAAACTCTTGCTTTCCTTGTAGGTATGAGTTTCAAATGCAGTATGGCTCTATTGGTTGGTCCGTAGGAGCCACACTGGGGTATGCCCAGGCTGCGAAGGATAAGCGTATCATATCTTGTATTGGTGATGGAAGCTTTCCGGTACTAAATAACTCTTATCATAGAATCATCTGTTAAACTTTTCTTTGCATTTTATTATTATTTTTTCTCTATGGAATCCTCTCTCTATGCTCAGTGCCTCCAAATATTAATTACTAAAAGTTAATTGCCAGAAATATTATAACTTTGCCCTGTCTTACAAATGATATTGCTATTAGTCCGTCATTAGGTACCGACATAGCACCTATTCTATAGTGCAAAATTACATATCATGTCCGGTCACCCCAGGATTGGTCGGCGTAAGCACGATACCTGGTGCCAAGTGCAACTAAAATAAAATAAAAAAATTACACATCATGCAACATGCCATCCAACATAAACTAATTAATTCAATCAAAGAAATTCAATATGTTTTCCAATATATTTGTCTAGTTCCCACCCAACCTACCCCACTACTGACTTTCATCATCTCCAATGACAAAGAAATCTTGACACCAGAGGCAATGACAATCTTTGTCAAGGCGGAGCTGCCTCTTTCTTTTTTAGAGATGAGGTTTAAAATGTTTGCAATGAATTTGGTGTTTTTGAGCTAGGCAATAATAATGTTTTTTCTTCTCTTACCCTGTTTGGGAAGGCATGTTGCCTTTGATTAAGGGGTTATTGTTATTGTTCCTGTTCTTGCCGCGATGAAGCTTCATCTGTTGCATGAGCTCTTTGCCGAGATGAGGGAATGCATGCATGGGGGTTTCTAGTTCCATTGGCCAAAATGTTTGTTTGGGTCAGCAACGCAAAGGATAAATTGGGCACAAAAGTCTTGCTCCAAGTGGTATTGCTAGCATAGAAAGCATCAATCGAATTGATGTTAGGAAGGAGATAGACTATCAGATCAAGGATTTACATAAATATCAAAAATGCCATCTTTTTCCGCATAATTCAACCTTGCAAAATTAAAATTTAACATTTAATGCATTGGACAATAAGGTAGGAGGCGGTCGTGACTACTATCATTGTGCTAGATTGACATCTAGACAACATCAGTCGTTTTATCATGAGGCGTACATGGAGCCCGAGAGGCTAGTGATGGCATTGCGCCGGCGTAGTTGCTGATGCAGTCTGTGTAATGATGCTAGTGGCTTGGAAGGTGACTCTATGGTGGGTTTGGGTAGATTGATATGTGGTAATTCCCCTGGGTTAGTTGTAAATAAGAGAATGGGTAAAAAGATAACTAATTTCTTTAATTCTTGGCATGGCATAACAGTTTTGCTAATTGTGATGGTTCCCATGTCATCATAATTACATGGTAAATTCATTGTCTTAAAACAAGTTTAAAATAGCTTGATGATTTTTGAATTTTGTCATAGATTTGATCATTTCCAGAGTTTGTGATAATTTATACACATGTTATTCATGATATTTTTAACAATTAACCTTATTATTAATCATAAGAAAAAAGTAGCATGAGTCTCAATTATTTGAAGTAATCTCAGTTGTATAAATATATCTTGTTATTGAACTTTTGTATGTGGATCCGTTGGTGCTGTATCGTTCCATTTACGTGCATAGAATTCCAGGTGCGATATGATTATCTGTGAAATCCTTTGTTCAATGCCTTCACATATGGTTAATTTGCCTATAATTGTAGAGAACATTCTATTCAAAATATGAAAATTTTCAAAATTCATTTATGCTCTCAACTCCAGAATTCTAATCTTTGAGTTTCTGGCAATTTAGGTGACAGCGCAGGATGTGTCGACAATGATAAGGTACAACCAGAACAACATCATCTTCCTTGTAAACAATGGAGGGTACACTATCGAAGTCGAGATCCATGATGGCCCTTACAATGTCATCAAGAACTGGAACTACACTGCCCTGGTGGATGCTATCCACAACGGGGAGGGCAATTGCTGGACTGCAAAGGTAGAGAGAGCACTGTGATGCTGAACTGGAATTTCGAGTTTCTGAATGCGCCTGTCCTTGTGCAGGTGGTGCATGAGGAGGAACTGCAGGAGGCAATTCAGACAGCAACAGGACCAAAGAAGGATTGCCTGTGTTTCATAGAGGTGATTGTGCACAAGGATGATACCAGCAAGGAGTTGCTTGAATGGGGCTCCAGGGTCTCGGCAGCCAACAGCAGGCCGCCGAACCCTCAGTGAGAGGACTAGTTACTATATGTGAAATAGGCTGAATAAATTGGACAACTTTTGCAGTCCCTTTGTGTTCTTCGCTTTCATATCCTCTTATCTAAAAGATTTAGGGTGCTTGGTAGGCGGGTTTAAAAGGTTGGAATGGAAATGAAATCTGTTTCATTCCCATTTTTTATGTTTAGTAGACCAGAATCGGAATCAAAATATTGGTTTTATACTCCAAATTTCATAATCCAACCCTCCTTAGGTTATTACTAAATTCATTTTCCCCTTAATCAAATCTATTATCATTCCCAACTTTCATTCATTGAAAATCCTTGCACGCGCACGTTGTACAAGCGAGGACGAGTGCATGAGAGAAGTGTAGTCGGGGTAAAATCTCTTGTGAGGGTTTTGACTAGTCGACTGAGGCATTTCTTAGTCGATGGGTGATTCAGTTGACTATGCAGTCGATTGGGGAGCAAACAGAAATTTTTTTGTTCGCTCAGCCTATGAAGGACAGTCGATTGGTGACTGGGCAGTTGACTGGTCCTTTTAGGGCAGTCGACTGGTAATTGAGCTGTTGGGTTATAACAGTCGATTTTCATGAGGGGTCAGTCGATTGCTAAGTAGGGTAGTCAACTGATGGTGGGAAACATGTTTGGGTGTTTCCGTCCGATTTCTATTTAAGAGAGCTCGGGAGCAGGCGCCTGGCAGAGAGTCGATGGCTCTCGGCTAGCCGTTATAGAGGGAGCTGGCGCTTGCCCGAAAGCGCCTGCTACAGTGAGTTTAGCTTTTTCAGCTCAACTCTCTCCTCTATTTAAAGAGAAGCTTAGCCCACGTTTTGGGCTAATGCTCTCCTACTGTTTTGTGTCATAAAACTTCAATCTTCCTCTCATACTCATACTCCATTGTAAAGAGGAAGACACTTTGATTGTGGGAGGTTTGATCTCACCGAGAAGAGATCAAGTTCTTATTGAAGAAGTGTCGACGCGTGGATCCTTGGATTAGTCACCTCCTCGGAGGTGGATACCAAGTAAGTATTGGTGTTAGCATTGCATTCATTGAATAAGTTTCCGTTGCGTACTAATCCGTAGGATCGAGCATGAATCCGGCCACCCACAAGGTCCAACACTGTACACCCACAAGCATACATCAAATACAACAATAACATGACGTAAACCTTTGCCCAAACATCAAAACCTAAGACACCTAGATTGCTCCAACAAACTTGAGTTTCGATGTTTGACAATGTATGTTTGACAATGTATAGGGAGATTGTTGGAGCAATTATCCCCTAGTCAAGTTGACCCGTTTGACTAAACTTGAGTTCGCTCAAGATGATGGTGCGATGTTTAACAATAAATGGAGATTACATGTGTAATTTGTTGGAGCAATCTAGGTAGCTTAGATTTGATGTTTGGGTAAAAGTTTAAGTTAGGTTTATTATTGTATTTGATATGTATTGTGAGTGTGCAGGATACAGGTACAACAAAGAAAGTCTAAGTATGATCTTGGCAAAAGAGAAAAGTCCAAGTAGAGATTTGGTGGTGTAAGTCCAAGGGGGAGCCTTGGCGACGTAAGCCCAAGTGTGACTTGGCAAGCAAAGAAAGACTCCACAACAAAGGACTAAGGCCGAAGGAAGCTCTTGAAGGCAAAGCGTGAAGGATGTGGAGTATCTGAGGGACACAAGGCTGATGGAGGAAGCTAGAAGGCTAGGTCTAGGTTTCGGGTGAGGTCGAGTGTGAGAGAAACGTACTCGAGAAGGGAAACCGTAGTTACTGTAGCGGTATTGTAGCGTCACTGTAGTAGTCAACTGTGCAGTCGACTATTACTATAGCAGTCGGCTGTGAGCGAACAGAAGGTTCGTAGTAAGCTATTGGAGTGTAACGATCATATTTCCACATAGGACTAGTCGACTACTATACTTAGCAGTCGAGTGGTGGCGAGGATTTTCTACCCAAGCTCTATTTAAGAGAGTTCGAGAAGCTTGAGCAAGGTTAAAGAAATAGACTTGGGTAAAGCTAGCCTATTAGTGGTCTACCGAGCTCAAGTGTGTGTGTGTGTGTGCATCCGAGAGGTCTCGGAAGAGTTGTGGCGAGGTTTCTCCACCCACAAGGAGCTACACGAGCTAGCCGAAAGTTGTCTGCGGAGTCATCCACCGACGGATAGGGATCGTCCACCTTACAGACTGCCGTGGAGTAGGAGTAAGCTATCTCCGAACCACGTAAACGAACATGTTAGGGTTTGTTATTTTGGTTTTATTTTAGTTTAGCTTTCTACTTGTTGTGTTTGTATTCCGCTGTACTAACGTGTAAGAAGCGTGAGATTTGGGTGATCAGCGTATTTACCCCCTGTTAAACAGAAGTCAAGTAAGTCAACGTCGACCAGATACTTAACTGGGAAAGTCTTAACTGGAAGTTAGGCAAGGGCAAGCCCAACCAGAAGGTTAGTAGAAGAGAAAAATCTAAGTGGGTCAGTTTGACTAAATACTTAGTATGGAAAGTCCTGGTGAGTGAAGTCAGGCAGACGAGAAGTCCCAGTGAGTGAAGCCGGGCAGTGGGAAGACCTAGTTAGTGAAGCTAGTCAGTGTGAAAATCCAGGTGAGTGAAGCCTGTTGAAAGCCCTAATGAGTGAAACCAGGTGAAAAATCTAAGTGAGTGAAGCTAGGTGATGAAAAGTCCTGGTAAGTGAAGCTAGATATTGGAAATCCAGGTGGGTCAAAGGTTGCACGAACATCTAGTGATTGGAAGTCCAAGTGGGTCATGAAGTGTCGAACACTTGACATGAGAAGAAAAGTCGAAGTAGGTCAAAGGAATAACCAGATACTTAGTGAAAAAATTTCAGCAGGTCAAGGTTGACTGGATGCTAGGCAATAAGAAGTCGTAACTAAGGTTAGGCAAGAGGAAATTCCAAGTCAATTAAGGAGGACATCACACGGTGATTAAAATTCCAACAGGAAGTTGATAAAGAGAAAGTTCTGACATAAGTGGGTCAAAGGTTGACCGGACATTTAGCGGTAATAAGTCCAACAAGTAGTTGGCATGGAACTAGAAAGTTCCGATGTAGCAAACTTCTAAAGACCATAACTTTTGAGTTGAATATCAGAATGAGGTGATCTCAGATGCAAAATGAAACTAGTTTAAAGTTCTACACATTTTTCTATTTGCCAATCAATTAGACAATCGATTGGAGGGTTCAATCAATCAGCCAATCTATCAACTGACGAAGAAAAGTGAAAATGTATCTTAATCGATTGGGTAATCAATCAAGGTCTTTCCCAATCGATTGGGCAATTGATTGGGAGAGTTTTTGAGTGAACAGTGAGCTTCTGAATGGATCAGGTGATCGATTGGGAGCTAGTTTTCACAAAGCGCACTAAGCTGGATCGATTGGGAAGGCTTCAAATCGATTCCTAGCTTCTCACGACAACACAGAAGCCATCTGGATCGATCAATTGATTGATACAGTTGCTCCAATCAATCAGTTAATCGATTGGATTATGACCATTGTGACTCAGCAGGTTCAAAAGTCGTGAGATTCCTTTGACGCTGACACTTCTTGTCTTCTGATTCTTCTCCATCCTTGACACCAGTTCTTGAGAGCTTCTTAGAGACAAGTGTTGCTGCACTTTCAAGGTTCAAGAGGTGTTCTAAAGCTACAAGATATCATGATGTTAGGTTTTTGGTTATAGTACATTTACTTTCTTATTTAGAGTTGTATCTCTTGTTTAAAGTTTTACGAGGTTTCTCCACCTCCGGTTGTTCCGAAAAGGAGTTATTTTCAAGTGGAGAGTGTGTCACTGTGTGGATCCTTGGATTAGTTACCTCATCTTGAGGTGGATACTGTTGTACCGTTTCGGGTCGGTAGACGGAGGTCGATAACCAGCAAGTCAGAATTAAACTATCTCGAGCTAAACTAGCAAGGATTCAATAATTAGTCTAATACAACTACTATAAAAATCATAAATAAAACAAAAATGACGCTTAAGAATTTACTTGGATACAACCCAGGAGGTTGTTAATCCAAGACAGAAAAAGCACAATAAAAATCTCCGCTAGTTGGGCGGAGAAGCCTCTTACAGACTCTAAAAGCTCAGACCAAGACTAAGAATTGAATACAAAAGTCATGAAGTAGTTGTTATCTAATTCCTAGGTTTAGACGCCTTTATATAGCCTCTGGAAAACTCATCCCGAAGGCTGAGGGCGCCTTCAGGGTGCTCAAGGGCGCCTCTAAGTTGATAAGACTTTATCCATAGAGATAAAGCCTTATCTGTGGCCAAACGACCGCTTACCAGTGCGCGAGGGCTCCCTCATTGACTGAGGGCGCCTTCCTCAGGGCGGGAGGGCACCCTCAATTGTTGAGGGCACCTTCCCTCAGGGCGGGAGGGCGCCCTCAATGGTTGAAGGTGCCTCCCTCATGGCGGGAGGGCACCCTCATTGGTTGAGGGCGCCTTCCCTCAAGGCGGGAGGGCACCCTCAATGGTTGAGGGTGCCTTCCCTCTGCTTGGTTTGAGCGTTGCACGCTGAAGTGCCTTCCATTCATTTGGAGGTGCCTTCCATTCACTTAGAGGCGCTTTATTCGAAGCTGACAGCTCTGATTTCTTCTCCAATCACTCCGTTTAGCTTGCGATCGGCTCCCGGTCGCTTGGGTGATCTCGGACATCCGGAATAGGGTCACCCGAACCCATTTCTGTCCTTCTCCTCGAGCAAGTTTCCTCCCAGCTTCTCGTCCCTCGGACGCTGCGCACGTTCTTCTCGTCCGCCGGTGTACTCTTCCACAGCTCCCCGCGTCCCTCGGATGCGCCGTGTCTGTCGGCTCTCTCCCGCGCCATCCTTCTCGACCGCTGCGTCTTTTGCCCGACTTCTTGTGATCCTAAGCTCCTGCACACTTAGTCACAAGGTTAAAAACACACAGGACCTAACCTAACTTGGTTGGTCACATTAAAATAACCACGGGGACCAACACATATTCTGATAAGGAAGTATCACATCATCCCACCCAACGGTCATGTCACCCGCGTTCTATACTGTAGAGGATCATGTTGGATCATATTATCCCATACTATGGTGACCATGCTGTTCCACATGTTATGTCGGCCCACGTGTGCTGGGCTGGAGGATTGAGCCAGAGGTGTTGGATCGACTAGGTCGAGATGATTGGGATAGAGGTGTCAGTGGGGCCAAGATGGATGATTAGAAATGTCGAATTGGCATATCCAAGAGGTTGAGCAGGAGGTATTAGCTTGGCAAACTGAGACAATTGGGCTAGTGGTGTCGGGTCGGCAAGGCCTAGACAGCTGAGTAGGAAGCGTCAGGTCGGCCTTCATTGGAAGACTCCTGGAGGAGTCAGTCTTTGTTGGGAAGGAAGACTCTTTGGGAGAATCAGTCTTTGTTAGGAAGTCGACCTTTATTGGGAAGACTCCTCGGGAGAGGTCAACGACTCGGCTAGTCAACTTGGCTTAGTAGTTGATACACCTTGTGGAATCTATTGACCAAGTTAAGGTCCGTGGACCATCATTTACCTTGCATCATTTACCAATATTGAGATTCCATCAAACTTTTTTTGTCTTGATCTTATAAACCATTTCTCCTTTCTTATCCATTATTTGCATTTATTTCAGTAGACTTGATGTTATAACCCAATTTCATTAGTTAAAATTTGGCTGAAAGAATATCAATAATAAGATTGTAGGAGCTTAACCACAACCCAATGTGCTCGTTAGTTACTTCATCAACACATCGACCTACTACTCTCTTACTCTTCTCGATCGATCATGTCTTAAGCTAGCATGGATCAACAATTCATGTATTCAATTTGCATTAGAGAAAAATATGCAGTCACTCTATTGACATTAAATGCGCCAATGTGAATTCCATGGACAAGATCAGACATGATCCTAATGCTACACAATGATACTTCTATCCCCCTCCAGTATCAATTGTTGCTAGTTAGAGTAGTTCTTGAGCTACCTCTCTTTATGACTAGATGACCAATCAAAACTTGTAATCTTGCACCATCCCCTTCAAGTTCCATCAATGGCAATGCTAATGGAGTTCGGAAAACAATTCCTCGCGCAACTACCATTCTGCGATGACTGATTATCATTCTTGGTGGACGATAATCTTACGATAGATCGGCCATTGACATCTGAATTCTTGCTTAGTTGATTGATACTAGGCACTAAAACTCTATCAGTCCATTCTTCAAACAAGTTGGTGGCACCACTTTGCCAAACCCCGCCAACTATTCGATCGAGTGCCTCTTCATCGATCTGTAGCGTTTGCTGGTCACCCATGATCTTCGTGATCTTCGACGAGATAGATCTGGTGACCGTATCCCTCAGTGAGCCAAACTCGACTGGCTTGAACACGACGGCTGCGTCCACCATATCAATTAGCTGAGAAGCATGAGATGGTGTTGAGCCCCCAGTGGCAAGCTGCTGCCGTTGCTTGTGCTCCTGCTCCACAGTGAGGTCACTGGTGTTCCATGAACCCTCTTCTGAAGACTCATCTACACTGACAGCTAAATTCAGATCGAGAGAAGGTTTTTTCTGCTTCTTTGGCTGCTCCTCCTCGGAGAATCGGTCGGCATTGCGCTTACCTTTCTTTTCGCAGAAGGAAAGCTCCAATTGCCATTCAGAATTATCAGAATCCAGCAGCTTGTCCTCAGACTGGAGCTGGCAATCCTCAAAATCCTTCAGGTGGTCATGCCGCCAGTCTAAGATGAGGATGAAGAGGATGCTTCCAGTTTCGAGATTGACTTCGCCGCCGTGGGAGTCGAGGAACCGTCCTCTTTGGATGGCACTCTTGATTGCCCCCTGTGCCAAATGACTGGCACGGTCTATTTCGTCGAGAACGATCACCGAGAAGGGATTGCGGCCGACTGCCTCTGCGATGCGATCGAGTACGGTGGTACCCTGAAAGTTGGTGTCTGGTTGGGCTTCATCGCCATCAGCTGAGTGGCTACTGAGATGGATGGTGACTGGTGGATCGTCGAACATGAGCTCAGAGAGCGCGGAGGCCATCTTCCTCTTTCCGACCTTGTCAGGACCGGAGAAGAGAAGCCATGAGCCAGCCTCGAGTATCAGTTTCCCATTGCAGAGCTTGGATTTCTTGGTTAACGCAGTGGCAATGGCACAGGCCGCCTCCGGTTGCCAGCTGACTGCGGCTGTTAGTCCCTGCAGCAGCCTATCCCGTGAATCGGGGGCGTCGTCGGAGATGCTACGGCAGTGCTGGATTGGTGAGTCGGTGGTGGATTTCTGGTAAGAAAGCCCCAGAGCGAGGTCTGTTTTCACCTTAACAACTTGGTGCTTCGATGAATTAAGCTTCAGACTCCGGCCACATGCTGATACTGTTGGAGGTGGCGAAATGCTGCCTGAGAGGATTCTTTCCGATGTGATAACTGTTGCATGGGAGCTCATGTGCAACCGATCGCATTTTCCACGCCATGTTTCCAGCAGCTCTTCAGCCTTTTGCTTCTGCGAAATATAAACATATAAATAAACAATAAAATAAGAATCGCTGTTCTTACACAAAGGTATAATGGATCGAACCTGAAGGTGATCAGCTTTGAAATTGTTGTTGCAGGGAAGTGCAATCTGCAACCACTGAGATAGATTGATGTTGGAATTCTCTCTTCTTTCTTCTGAAACCAATTTTGCAAGCTCGGTATGGTAGCCCTCTCTGCAAAGAGGGCACAAATCGATCCTCTGGAAGCAGCTCGAGTACTGCAACGTCGGAAATTTTGAAGGTGCATTCGCCGGCGTTGAGCTGTCGACAACGAGGCAATAAACTCAACAACTGATAATGCGAATTCAACAATTGAGAATTAAAAAGCGGAGCAGAGCATCGCACCTCGGGAAGAAACCGCGGCCGGCGAGAAGCGGCGACCTCGGAGGAGCTACCGGCAACGCCTGCAGGTCCCACTCGCTCTCCATAGTCGGGTGGTACACCTGGCACCGCAGGTACGTAGCGCACGTCGCCGTGCCCACGGCCCACACCCTGGTTGTGTTCCTCTCGCGGAGCCTCGCCAGTAGCCGACCCATCTCGGCCACGGCGGCGCGGCCCGACTGCAGGTGCTGCGCCGAGCTCCTGCCTTCTGCACTGACGCCCTCCACAAGCCACTTCAAGTCGCCCAGGTCGAGAATTAGACCTCCCACCCTGCCGTCGACGGGGAAAGCTCGGATTTTGGGTTCCAAATCTCTGTACAGTTCGCTAATCTTTCGGGGAATCAAGCTTCGTTCCAAGGAACCGATTTCCTTTTCCAAGGAGACGACTTGAGCGAACCGCAGCGTCGCCGGGGCTTCCATTCCTAGCTCTACGTTTTTTATCATTTCCAGGAGTTGCTTCATCAGGGCCACCGCGTTGGACTCACCGACGAGCACAGGGTTCATCTTATTGCTTCTCGTCATTATTTCGAGCACCTTCTTCAAATTTACCTCGCTTTTGTTCTTGGATTCTGGCCCCTGATTCTGAATTACTGGACTCATGTGGGCGTTTTTGGCGGCCGGCGAATTAGTGCCGGAGAAAAGGGATTGCTCGATGGCAGACTTGACGGCGGGGCTGGAGAAGCCTGCCTCGCGCATGACGCGGCTGACGGAGGGATCGTCAAGGATGGACACGACGAGCTGGCCGAGCTCGACCTTGACGGCCAGCAGCTGGGGCTGCTGCTGGTCTGAGCAGCCGCGACGCTGGTGGGCCTGGGCGCGCTTGACGGCCGCCACGAGCGCGTTGGAGAGCGGAGGCGAAGCATCCTCGGCGTCGTCATCAGATCCTCCGCCGGCGCCTGCGTTGGCCTGGAGTCGGTCGAGGGCAACGGAGAAGCAAAGGTCGAGGGCGCGGCAGTGGAGGGGGTGGGAGGAGGAGAGGAGCGGGTGGGAGAGGGCGCAAGCGCGGCGGAGGATTCCGGAGGGGAAGCTGAGGAGGTTGGCCGCCACGTGGAGTGGGGTGGTCTGACCGTGGCGCCGGCGGCGGGCCTCCTCAATGGAACGCGTGAGGACCGCAGCCGCCTCCGGCGTGAGGGTCTGATGCATCATCGTCATCGCCAGCACCTCCG
>JBAMIE010000016.1:7699648-7711939 GCA_037177295.1 Kaempferia parviflora | reverse complement strand
GGAGGAGGTAAACCACGGGTGGCTACTAGCCATAAGTGCAAATGGTCAAGACATGGGGGAGGTATATGCTCGAGCGTGCCGAGATTCGACCTCTAAACCTCATGTGGCAAGCTCCCATGCCTTAACCATCGCACCGCCCCGAGGGGACGACCACATCATCTATTGATTGTATAGTTGGTGGTACATAGGATCAAAACTACTATTTGCTTGTATTTGTAGCCATTGGAATACTTTCCCTTGTTTAGTAAAAGAGTAGTTGATGTGCGTAGATTATGCATGCTTTTATGCATATCTCTTTACTATTCATGAGTATAATCTATGTTTATTGTACCTTATCTTTTTATGATGACATACTTCCATATATTTTATGCGGAGATATACTCTTTGCTTGGTTTTCATGATAGGACGCATTTCTAGAACGAAAACAAAGCAAAAGGGGAAGAATTCCAGCACACATGGCAGGAACAGGGCTAACATGTGCCCTGTTGTATGGTTGTGTGACACCATGCACAGCCGTGCAAGAGACCGTGGTAGCTAATCTAGAGCCAAGCCCCACACGATCGTGTGAATTTCACATAGTCATGTGAATTTTCAAGTACAAAACCCTACACGACCGTGTGAATTCACATGGCCATGTGCACTATTCATGCATGACCGTGTGAATTTCACACGGTCGTACGTGCAGTATCTAGCCATGGCTACCCCCACATGACCGTGTGGATCTACACGGTTGTGTGGTCGCTTGTGCAAAGCAGGTTACAGTCTATAAATAGGGTTTTTTCTCCCCTTTTCTTGTATCTTTGGCTTGGGGCTCCACCCCTAAGCTTGGAGAAGGGTTCTACCCCTTGGACGAACCCTAGATCTACACCAAAAAAGCATCTCCGGTGATCCGTCCATCATCCGGAGCAAGGAGAGCAGCCAAGAAGACCGGTGCTACATCGATAAACATTCCTTTATCCTCTTCTTCTCATATTCATTTGTGAAATGCTTAATCTATTATCTATTGGTTGTAATATCCTTGTAATGGAGTAGATCTATGATTCTTATGGTGTAGGGAGTATGTGTGATGTGTATTAATGTAAACTCTTTGGATATGTTGATTCCCTAATTCAATGATATGCTTATGCCTTATTCTTGTTCGATGAAATGTTTGAGTGACGATTGTGTACTTGAATATTTTAGTTGATTGAATAGGTGTATAGATTGTTCATCCCCTAAGATGGGAGTGCTCTAGATTGAAGTAGGAAAACCTTGGTGACAGAGGGTATCTCTCCTCTCATCTAGAGTACAACCTCTTAAGGGAAGCCAATTTTATGTCTGGTAGATCTATGTACTTAATGAATTCTCTTTAATTCTATGCTAATAAGAGTTTAGTTAACCTAAAGACGTATGACCGAGGAGCCTCGAGGCAAGATAGTCCATAAATCAAACTCTCTAAGTTAAGGCCAGATCCTCTGATCCACACCCTATTTGAGGCTGGATTGAGGTCGCAATCTGGTCGTAATTATTTACGGTCCATCGACAGGTTCACCCACCCATTTAGGTTGCAGTTTGGGTCTGAGAAGGCGGTCGGAGGTCGCCCAAAGGGTATCAGAGGTGGGAGGGTGGCCTGGTTGCCTGTCGTTGAGAGGGAGGCAACCTCCGGGCGGCCGGAGGCCGCCCGCCCGGACCCAAACTACAACCTAGATGAGTGGGTGAACCTGTCAATGGACCGCAAACAATTGCGGCCGAATTGTGACCTCGATCCGGCCTCAAATAGGGTGTGGACCATCCCCTGGTCAACAAATTTGTGGACTAGAGGATCTGGTTTCCTCTAAGTTACTTACCTTTCTTACTAGCATCGGATACAAATAAGGAGGATAAACTGATACACCATCACGGGTAGTATTGGTTACCTAGCTAGATCATCTATAAGATATAGTATTGAGACTAGGAGGTTAGCTATCCATAGCACGTCAACTATCATCATAAGGAAACCGAATCCCTAGAATCTTTCTCCACCTCGCCAAGGATCAACCTCCCTCTTCCTCTCTCTCTCTCTCTCTTGCACTCTTTCTCTTCTTAACATAATCAAACCTTCGATTGTCTAGATAATTTACTGTGCAAAGTCAACTAGTACCTAATCACAGTCCCTATGGATACGATAATCTTTTATACTACTTGAGACATTCCCATACACTTGCGAAAGTACAATAGTAGTCATAGAGGAAAATAGTAGACGATGAATGTTTTCTTATTTCAATCAAAATTGAGAATCACTTCCATGGATCACTAAGATAAAAGCTTAATTTTTCTCCAAGTGCTAGTTGATGACAAGGTGAAAACAAAACGAGAGATCTTGTTTTGGATGGAGGCATCATCATGTGGTGACAACATTAGAGTTGGAGATCATTTTGGGCACTCAATACCAAGCGATGGTTATACCTCATAGTTAGGGTAGAGATGGCAATAGATACTTGGGGCAGTACCGACCTCAACACCAAGTGGTTACAATAATGATGTTAGAGTGGAAAATTAGCGTCTAGTCAACACATAACATTGAGAGTTTGAAATTTGAACAAAGGTGGCCTCAACACTAGGACAAGGTGATGACAAAAACAATGTAAGATTTAAAAATTATTGCAAGCACTTGGCACTATAAATTAGGGATAGCTCGTTGTCGGGGTGGAATATCGCACATGCACTCACGAATTATTGGGATGTTTCATACTTTGGAAATGGAGGGAAGAGTAACCTAACAATTTTAACCTTTATTTATATAATAACAAGATATTTCTCATTGTTGTTTAGATATATAAATATATGCAAGCCTAATATATATCATTTTTTTCATTTTGTTTTTTTTTTCTAATTAATCTACACCCTAGTTAGATTTGTATATACACTAAAATATTCTCAAGATTTATTTACCTCTGAAAAGATAAATAGTTATTGTGGAAGGACACAAGTGTCAAGTTTTTTTCACCATTTACCTGAGTGAAAACCTCTTGAAGAATAAGTGGAAGATATTTCACCCTAGTTGGGATGGAAGAATTATCATGTGGTGACGGCATTGGAGTTGAAGTTCATTGTGGGCACTCGACATTAGGTAATGATGATAACTCATGGTTGAGGTAAATTAAAGATGACAATAGACACTCGCTTTCAACACTATATAATAGTTAAGGGTCGTAATTGGGGTGGAGGTGGCCTCAACATAGGTTGAGGCAATGATGAAAACAACTTTGAGTAGAAAATTATGTTAATCCCTTGACACTAGGCATGCAGTATAGGTACCTTACAATTGGGACAAAGGTCACTAGATATAGTTAGGGAAAGTGACCTTAGCATCACTCATAGTCACTCGACAATAACAATGACACTAGAGTGGAATATCACATAGATTATGTCTCTCATTGAGACTATGTTATAGGGTTAGGATAGAGAGGGAAGCTAAGGGTAACAAAATAACCTTCAGTTTTGTTTTATTTTTATTTATAATTATAAATATAAAAACATATATTATTGGTTTTAGTAGTCAATCTTATATATTAATTTTCAGAAATCTTATTTCAATAATCAACAAAGTCCTTTAATAATTTTTCAATTAACTAATAATCTATTCATTTTATATCAACATTTAAAAAAAAAGAAGAAACTTCAAGTTATTCCCTATATCTTTATCATATGATGCTGATGCCCCATCATCTTGTAGAGTCAAATGCCACCTTTGTCAAAACCTGTACATCACTGCTCATCCAACTTCACTATTAATCCAAATGGCTAAACAAGAATCGTTATCAAAGTCTGTACAATGGAGTGTCAGAGCTTCTTAGCTGGGAAATCCAAAATACTATCTGAAAAAGACAACCTCATAGTTCCTTTATGAGTAAAAAATGGATGGAACTATATATTGAGGCAAACATTGACAACTCATGATGTTCTTTGCGCATGACCTTTTGTTGTGGAACAACACATGGAGCAAACAAGAGGACCACAGTTTTGATTAAAGGTTCTTTTTTTCCATTGGAAAGGTTTTAATTTTTTTTTTTTGGGGGGGTTTTAAAGCTTCTTTGTGCACCTATTTATGTGTCTTTGAATGTTTAAGTTCTGAGTTTCCTTTGGGGGTGTGAGCCAAGAAGCTTTGAGAGTAGGTTTAGCCTTTACAGTGCACAAGGGTTTATAGCCTTTATAGTTAACTAAATGACAACTTGAACTTTTAAATCATTTAATATAAAATGTGACAAATCAAAACATGGCTAGGCATTTGTGATGATATTAAATAAATTGCAAGGTTGCTTTATTTAATTTTTATTTTTATTTTACTTTCACGTATTAATTCTATTTATAATAATAATAATAATAATAATAATAATAATAATAATATAGCAACCTTGCAATTTATTTAAACGCCCCCTAAATTCTACCAAATCAACATCAATTTGACACAATTTCCCTCTAAATGTCACTTAGTGACAAATATCACACCCCTAAAATTTTTTTACTAAAATTATCTAATAAATCATCAAAAATTATCTCCATGTCTGACCTATTTTGGGCTTGCCTTGCCTGTCTTACAACGTTGATGCTTGTCCTTTGAGTCTGATGGCAATCATCTTCACCTTCATCTGATCTGAAACCTGCTTATATTCAAAGATTCGCTACACTTCGTTTAGCCAATTGACAAAAATTTCTCCTTGTAACATACTAGAAAATTCAGGCAGTTCAACTCGAAAACCAAGGTCTTCATAAGGTTCTTCCCAAACATAACATTCCCGGCTAGCAATCTGACGATAGTAAAGATTCTCGAAGGTTGACTTAAATCCTCGATCTGAAATCTTCCGACCTTCAAGATTTCATGCCACCACCATTGTTGTTATCTGTTGCGTTAACTCTACAACTTGCCTCCATAAATCCTCAAACGTCAATATGTCCTAGACACTATGTCCACGGTGCTCAGTTTCCTCAATTGGAACCTACCTGGTGTTGCGATCGCAACCATAACCACGACAATCCTCCATTGGATCTATTACTTGATTTACTCAAATCGGACATTGTTGGCTCTAATACCAACTGATGCGGGACAGGATGGTGATTATCCTGCAAGCTAACGAGAGGGAAGGTTAGAGGAGAAACTCAAGAAAAGATAACACCAAAAAAAAAAAAACTTATCGGATTTACCAGAAAATGAAATTTTATTAATAATTGAGAGATGAATCTTCATCCAACTAGATAGGTATTTTTACAGAATCTAGACCCTAAGATAAAGAAAGGAAAGAAAACCCAATATATGGATCTCAATTTCAATTTTATAAAGAAACGAAAGGGATCTTTCCAAAAAAGGAAATCTCTTTAAAGAAATTAAAATTAATAAAATAGAACGTCATTATAGACTAATTATGATTCATAAATACAAGAAATACTAATAATACCTGAAATATCTTTAAAATGGAAATTACTAAAAAAATAGTAATAAAATTTCCAGAGGCTCAGATGAGGATTTAAATAGTGGAATTTGGACCCCAAAAATTGTAGATTATGGGTAACCCATAACAAATGTAGATTTTCAAATTCTGCACAAGTGGCCACCGACAGAATTGGATTCTGAGTCGACTATTCAAAGTTTAAAGAGTCATGTTGGATTGGTCATGCACTTAGTTAACAGTACTACTTGAATATCTAATATCATCCTAATGTCCTCGTTATAATATCACTCACCACCATATAAAAATCATTACATGTAAAACAAAATTTGTCAACTCAACTATTTTATCTCCTTGATATCTTTATCACTATCATTGATATGTAATGGTTTTTTTCATCTCTCTACTAAGTAGAGTACCCCTCTAGACCTTGTTGCATTAAGAGATCTAATATTATCGATCACTATGAAGAGAAAAATGAACTTCTTGTCAAATTTATGAATAGAGAACCTTCTAATAATTTCCAAAAGTCTTTATCATTCTTAGATAATCTGTGTCTCCCATGATATTGTTCCACCTAACCATAAAATATCAAATGCATCACACCAAGACCTAACAATCTAAGATACAATACCACTTATCGTGTTCACAAGTGCTTCTAACTCTACTAGATGACGTAAAAGACCACTTAAACTAGATGCCCCTATATGCAATTACCTCAATCACAATGCCATGTGGAGTCTTTTCCTCCCTTGAAAAATAACTTGAACACAAAAAGATAATAGTAATTTAATATAGTTTAGCATAAGCTAAAGAAAATCTTAGAGAGCGTTTGATTTTATTTTTTATTTTCTTAAAAACATGTATTTTTTATTTTCTTAGAAAATAAATTTTAGACATTCTCTATTTTTCCCTAAAATGTTCACTATTTTTTAGAAAATGCGTATGAAAATTACCAACTAAACAATGTTTTATCTTATTTTCCCTTTTCTTAGAAAATAAAAATAAAAAATAACCAAACGAAATGTTTAGATTTTAATATATAAGAAAAAAGTGCAAAAAAAAAACCCATAAAAGGCACTAATTACATTTTGTGTAAAAAAAGATTTTAAATACTTCCTAGATTCCTCTTTCAACAACTCAACCTCTAGTCATTTTCAAATACCAAAGACTAACCCTAAAGAGAAAATATTCTTTTCTACAAGTTGGATGATCTCTTAAATTCTTTTTGTGCATGGTATGACATCACTACAAAAAATAGGTTGTTTGGGATGAATTTTGCGACAAGTTTTTAAAAAAAAAATCATCGCAAAATCAACTTGCGACGAATTATGCGACAAATTTTTTTGGTTGCAAATATGACATTGCCGATTTCTGTGACAAAAACATGTTACTTCGTCACAAATTTTACAATGAATTTTATCTTCATCACCAAATTCGTTGCAAGTTTACAATGAAAACCAAATTCATTGCCAAATTATGAAATGCAAATCTGTGATGAAAGTCTATTTTTGTCCGAAATTTGGCGACTAATCTGTTTTTCATCACGGATTTATCAACGAAAATAGTATTCGTCATCAAATCTGGTTTGTAATGAATCCTCATTTCGTCCCATACTAGCGATGAATACTATTTTCGTCGCATATGTGAACGAATATGGATTCATAGCCAATTTGGGACAAATCCTATTTTCGTCGTAGATATGACCATGAATCCATGGATTCATCGCATATTTGCGATATATAGTGATTTACGATAATTTTGCGACGAAAATAATTCTATGCAAATATCTCTCCAAGTTGTAAGAACTTCGGATTTTCAAGCACACAAGTAAAATGTTCATGGAAATTCTGCTTAATTTATTTAACTTAATTTAGTGTTTTTAGTTTTATATTTAAATTTTAGGGGTGTTTGGTAAGTAAGTTTAGGAGGCTGGAATGAAAATCAAAATATGGGTTTAATACCCCTAATTTCATAACCTAACTCCCCTTAAGTTATCGTTAAACTCATTCCCCCTCAATCAAATTCATTATAATTTTTTTTACCAAATATATACCAAGCGTTCTCTTTATAATTTTTTTTTACACAAACATAGTTTTTTTCAACTTATTATTTTATTATAACAAATATATAATTTTAACTAAATATTAAAATATTTATATAACGTGTGTACATCGATTATATATATATATACCTTTTGAAGGGTAATATATGTAATTTTTATTTGTCTTCAAACGTGGGGAGGAAGTTAGGAAAAATATCTTTCTATTTTTTTTTTTTAAATTGAAGCAATTATTGAATTCAAATGAGCCAAACCATTTCTCAGGGATTTCAAAATGTGTAGAGTGTAGACACACACCTACAGTTTCTAATCAAAATTTCATCATTTTGCCTGCATTGATGCGACAATGCCTTGGTTTTTTTACTATTTTTTAATAGTTTTTATAAAATTTATGTTTTTCTCTCATCACTTTTAACTTTGTTCTTTTTCTTGCATTTTTTATATATAGAAAGAAGGATTCAACTTCAAAGAAAGCAAAAAATCAAGGTAATACTCATCATCAAATTTGATATTGCATTGAATTACACACTTAACACGTACTTGTGCATTTCACTGCTAGTCATTTATTAAGAATCTTTTCAGATAACTTAGACTCTTTGACGAGATGACTAATCAAAATGGTATATCCAAAGTTTTGCCAAGCAATCGGCACCAAGAAAATTATTGTCGAAATTTCATTGTGATTTCTTCAGTGATACTGTTTTTAAGTTTTAGTTTCTATTTTTTTAGTGAAATGAGAACTGAATTATTTATAGAAAATACTGACTTTCATGGCATATAAATTACTACATGTTTTCAATTGCAGACTTGTATTTTTATAGTCATTATACATTGTGAAGGTTGTAAAGATGAGGTCAAGTAGAAGGTTCAAGGTTAGTTGTAGGGTTCGGCTAGAATTGACCCTTACGATAATTTATGTAATTATATGCACTAATTATGTGTCTATGCATAGTTTTCATTGGATTCTCACTGTCATGAATTTATAAGGATATTGTTTATTTATTGGATTTTTTAAGTCACCGCATTCGCAATAAGTGAAACGTGAGTTCATATTTCCTTTTTATTAAGCATTTATTTTACTCAATAAAAAACTCATATATATCAAACATTCTTAATGTATGAATGACCTTAAGATTGTTTAATTCAAATAAGGGAAGGAAAGGGAGAAAAAAAACTGTGGGAAGTAGTATAGGTATGTGTAATTATATTTAACATATATTTTAATGTTTATATTTGTCATTAACAATTTATCTCTAATTACTATAGGCTCCTTGGCAACAAGATGGAAAACAATGTGCTTATTATATGATGAGATTTGTGAGTCAAATTATTAAAGAAGTTTATACTATCGAGAGAGAGATTCACTATGATCAATAGTAATTTTAAGTAGTTTATCTCAAATTATTCAAAATAAACCATTTGAAATTTGCAAAGTCAGTGTTGATTTTCATTTGCATAATCTTTGTGTGTGTTCACAATTCACAAAAACGGAGTACTCTTGGGAAGAAATTGATGAGGTGTGTTCTAAGTTGATAGAATGTATATAGTATCTTATTTATGAGTAGGTAAGGAATGTTGGTAGCCATAATTCTATTTAGATTCAAGTTTATGTATGAACAAACTGAAAACAATTTTGTAGCCATCTTTTTCCATTTAGTTAAAGTTATATAGATGTTGCACTTGGGGAATTCCATTTATTTGGTTGGGGATGTTTGTGGTTGTTATGTGATTTGATTCAATTGGTTTACTTGTTTGTTTGGTATTATTGTATTCATATATTTGAACGAGTTTGCAATAATTAAGAATTTTATATGTTAAATTAAGCATAGATTAGACAACCAAGATGCAGAAGTAGAATGCTTGCAAATTACTTATATTTTGCTGACTGAAAATGATGGGGTGCTTCTTCCTTTTGAATAATTTTCCCGAGATTAGTGCAGTGGTAATGGAGAAGTTTGTGAACAATTCTACATGGGTGCAAGATATATATTAGGTAGATTATTAGCTTGAAGAGAAGTGAGGAAGCAATAGAAATCTTCAATCATGTGGAAGTCTGAACAGATAAAGGGTTCTTATGAATAGATGCATTGTCAAGTTTTTTCTCCATCTAGTTGACAAATTTACTAGTTGGACAATTAAGATATGGATTTGGGAGCATTTACTACAAATTTTGCATAGATTTAGTTAATATTTCATTCAAATTAATATATAAGAATGACTTTACTTTGCTGCTACTCTCGATTTCCCATGTCATGGATCAGTACTCATGCCTGTCTTTATGAGAATTGCTTTACTTTGGCACTCATTCTTAATTTCATTGGTTGAGTTTAATGTATTGATTATGTTGGAAGGTGTAGAATATGTTCGTTTAGTTTAATGTATTAATTATGTGAGTTGCTTATTGTCTTGATTTTAACATATAGATGTTGCAATTGTTGTTAGCTTATTGTGTTTGTCAAATATGTTCATTAGTTTTAATGTATTGATTATGTGAGCTACTTCGTCTTAATTATAATTATACAATTTAATGTATTGATTATGTTCCCTACTGCATCTTAATTATAATGTAATAATTTTCTTCCTCGCAAACGAATGTAGAAAACTGAAAGTGGGATTTTTGGTTTGCCAAGAAGGGTACTCATATATTTCCGAGAAGATGCAATATTATCAAAAAGATTCAATCTAAGAAGCAAGATAGGTTAGGACTGATATACATGTCTAATATGTAGGGTTTTTGCTTTTATATACACTTAACATTGATCCAAAGTTTGTGGATTATGTCTATATATTTTCTGTTTGAATTGTATGACACATTTCTAGTTGAATAGTAAGAAAATTGATCAGTTATATCCTTTTATGGTATTTTAATTAGTGTTATTTATAAGAGTTTAATTAAATAATTTGTAATGTAAATATAATAGACAACAATTTTGTAAATAAAAAAATAATGATTTTTAACTTTTGTAAAAAAAAAAAACGACAATACTTGTTAAGCATTGCAAAAACGTTATCTTTGAAAAAAAAAATGACAACACTTTTTATCTATTGTCTTTGAACGGACTTTTAACGACAGTATTTTAAACAACACTTTTTCAACCACATATATAGAAAACACATGAAAAGTATTATCTTTCAGCTTTTTTTCTTGTAATGAATAGTGTGTTTAATATAGGAAAAACCAAATTATGTTTGGACTTCTTATGTCATACTATATGAGCCAAGTTGTGGCATGAATAAACATATTGAGATAAAAGTTAAATATCTTTCCTTATCTATATTCCACCTCTAAATTGGTACACTCATCTTCCATTCCCAAATATCATATCTTCTCCCCCTTTATATATGTCAAAGTAGTAAAATTTAAAATTGATTTTCAAGTGGAATTTCCATATTCCAAAACATAGGAGAGTTCTTTTATTCACATATGCATGGCTTCAACTATACCAATGATAAGTTACAATAAGTAGCTTCTTCTTTGATGTAAGTATCAAAATATTGGGGAAGAATAATATCAGACAAGATAGGCAATAGATTGAGTTGTTTTGGTGGCCATGAAAAGAAGATATTCTTCCTTGGATTGTGACCTTGGAGATGAAAGCAATTAGGTGAAGGGATATATCAAGGACTGTCATGTTCAATTCCAATCACTAAGACCCACATGATTGGCCCACCCATCTCTGAACTTTCATGGAATGAAAGTAAATTGTGTTCCATGTTTTAGGAACGCAACTTGAAGCGGACAATCACTCATGGATTTGATCTGGAATTCATGTTTGTGTTATGGAATTGTCCATCTCACGGGACCACTTTCCGACAAGTAACCCATGCCTTGTTGTGATGGTCCAACCCGACCGTATCAACAAGTTAATAGTACGATGATTGTGACACCGTTGATTATCAATCATTTCGTAGTCGACTTTACTATCAATTCTATTTTCTCCTTCCATTAGGGCGGTGTTTACTCATTATAATTAAATATTTGCGTATTATATTTCTTATTTTTTTTCATTGGATCTCTCAATTATTTTATATCATTTTCTTTACTTGATTCTGTAAGGCCCAATTGTTACATCAAATTTTAGTCCTAGTCCAATTAGTGGCCCAATTGAATGTACAAAGGCCTACAAAATGCCTTGCACTATATCAACTGCCACTATACATAATGATTTTGTATTGATCTTACAACGAAAATAGGAAATATAAAAGAAGCATAATCTATCAACTTAATAAGAAAATTTATTAATTTTAAAACATTCAATAATGCATACTATGAAACTCTATCAAAAGCTTTTTTTAAAAGAATTTGTTTTGATAACAATGTAAAAATCCATACATTGGGGGTGGATGAAAAGAATGAAATATATCTCCTTCAAAATGAGAATATTATCATTCATATTCCTCCTTGTATGAGAGAAACAAATTTGAAGTCAAATGATAATTTGATTCCTGGATAAAATTTAGCTCATAAGGGCAAATTACTATTGGAAGAAATCTATTAAATCGATCCAAACTGGTTTAGGCTCGGTCAGTTAACTCATCGATAAGTCAATGGACCAACCAAAATAGTGAGATATTAGGACGGTGACATGGATCATATTTTAAAAAATTCTTGACATCCTTTGATTGTTGAGACACCTTTTAGTGGATTGATGCATCCTTTGGGTTGATCAGCACTAATGACTTTCATCAATCATTAGAATATTCATATGGATTTGGTAGACATATTCCAACATAAATCATCGATTGTTAAGTTAAGCTTATCACATTGAATAAGCAGTTTGAAGTCATGGCAAGGATAGACTCTTTTTCTTTACATTGATATTGCGC
>JBAMIE010000016.1:7594911-7611630 GCA_037177295.1 Kaempferia parviflora | reverse complement strand
ATAATTTTTTGAATTTTTAAATTAAATTTAAAATAATAAAAAAATATTAGAATATAATTCTGAATTATTATATATATTGTTTTAAAAAAAATATTAGAATTTTTTAATAAAATGTAAAACATTAAAAAATAATTTTTAAGAATATTAATTAATAAAATTTATTAAAATTTTATTATTTTTAAATATGTTTTTATATATTTTATTAGGATAATTTAATTATGTTTTATAAAAGCCTGTTTAAAATACCACACCACTTAGGAATTGTTTAAATTTAATTTCGACGAAACTGCACAGCAGCGGATCGCAGTCGAGGAGGGGCGTCTGCCGACACCTTCGGCGTCGCGGGACTCCTGCGACGCTTCCAGTGGTGCCAGAGGCGTCCGGCGATGCCTTCGACGCCGGAGGAGTCTCGCAACGCCGAAGGCGTCGGAAGCATCCAGCTGCCAGACGCGTCGGCGACTCCTCCGGCGCTGCCTACGAATCATCCGAGCCCCTGGCAGTTTCGGGACAATGGAAAATCATACCTCCGCACGCGCTGCTCGTCATTGCTCGCCTTCGTCTTCGCCTCGCCTCACCACTGATGCTCACCTTTGCCTCGCGCTGCTCTTTATATAGTTTCTTTTTACCATCGATTAATCACGCGTTAATTAATCAAGGAATCGAATCGATTGATTGCGGCAGAATTTGATTCCTTCTGTCCCGCAATTAATCGATCGCGGCAGAATTTGATTCCTTCTGTCCCGCGATTAATCGATCGCAGCAGTAAGAATTGAATCGATTCCTTCTGTTGCGCGATTAATCGATCGCGGTAGTAGGAATTGAATCAACTCCTTCTATCGCGCGATTAATCGATCGCGGCGGAAGGAATTGATTCGATTCCTTTAGTCGCGTGATTAATTGATCGCGACGGCACGCCAATCGCGTGCTGTCGCGGGCGTTCGTCGCGTGCATGACGAACACCGAAATCACAGTGCGCGGCATGCCTGTTTCGGCCGAGCGGTGGAACATTAAAAACCGTCCGTGCCGCTCGGCACGGAACGACATTCTTATCCTTGGAAGTAGCCAAGGAGAATACATATTAACAATATGAGAATACATTTATGCTTGTGATGGAATGTTAAGCAAAAAGTATCATATATCTATCCTAATTGACAAGCCTCACACTAAAGATTATTGTTTCATACTCAATAGCTAGGATCTAAAGTGGAGAGGACACAAACAGAATAGACATAGAGTTGGAGGTGCAACCAACTAGTACATGAAACTCATACCCTATGTCAATCACCCTGTCAATCCTTGAATCTAAAAGACAGACAAAATTATCAATAAATGTTGTGGAACTAGTTCTGATTTAGTGAGCATACTCGCTGATAAAATAATTCAAAGGGAATTCATTGGCAATGCAAGAGATCCTTTGGCAAGAATAATATTGGTAGAGAATGATGGTAATGTTAGAGAGAGGAGATCATACCAGATATATGCTACGAAGCTAAAATCAAAGATTTGAAGGTATGCATCAATAGTGCAATACATCAGCTCTAAAAGCCATATAAATGGTAGGTTGGAATGACGAATTGATGACGGAATGAAGCTAGAGGAAGCAAGACTATTCCTCAGCAGAATTAATGATAATCGGGCAAAACTAGACTAAGTGCTAGTAGAGGATTTAATCAGTGGAAGCAACTTAGGACAACATGAACATTATGGAAGGGATGCCCAAGTGGGTACCCATGTAATATGTAGTATGTTTCCTTCACATGTCCAGGCTTCCCACAATCAGTGCAATATCTAGTATTAAATAGGAAGGAAAAGACATGCTTCTAAAATCTGACAGTTCGCTAGTTTGAGCTTAGAACACAACATAGCTAGCTTCTAGCTTGTCAACATGATTATGCATAATGAGAGCATCCAACGGCATACGGTATACAGTGAAAATAAGTCTCTTAAATCAATGGCACAAATTTAAAACTAACTAATGTGGGTAGGCATCACCTTGTTGTATTAACATAGCTAGAAAAGATACTAATCACCTCAAAAGCATGAGAAATGTAACCTATATATGAATCTCATGTCTGTGCTCATGTCTCACAGCAAGAGAAGCACTAAAAGATGTTCATGAGACTTAGATCAATCAATGGCCATAAAAGGACTAGCAATTGTGAATCCACCCTCTCCCACAACCATATTTGACAACTCTTGTTGTTAGGTGATCCAACTGTCATTGAAATATAAACCACAACTTAGCACAAGAAGCATAATTCCTCCCATCTGTGGTAATAACCATGGAACTCAACAGGCTTGGAAAGACCAATAGCATGAAAGGATGAACTAAAAGTTCGACACTTGGAATTGAAGAGCAATCTAAATCATAATTTTTATGGGTAGAGCACGACACTGAATAAAGGCAATAACATCAAAGAAGAACTGCTAACTTGATTGATAGTTAGAAGTGATGCAAGTCAATTTGCAATTGGAACCCCATATCATTAAATTGTTGATTTAATTAAAAAGAGATGGAGATGGATCTGCTAAGCTATGAGTTATCCTAAGGTATTGGCCAACCAAGAAGTAGCAAGCATTGAGTTATTAGATCGCATGCTAGGTTCTAAGCATCAGGAACAAAGTTCGTGAACTGTAATCAGAAAAGCTGCATGACGAAAAAGATAGCTCATAGTAGAAGCATAAGCTCTGGTACCATGTGATGTTTGGGGAAAATCATTAAGATAATTTCCTTAGATAATTTCCTTAGAAGCATAAGCTCTACCTTAGTATCATTATCACAGGAGAGATATCATTTCTTTGTCGAGATATTTAAGCACAGAAAGCATATATAACTTGTAAAATTTAAAGGTTTTCACGTAGAGGTCATTAGCACAGGAGAGGTAGAATTTTCTTTCAGTTATCAGTGTTAGGAATCATTTAAAGTTCCTTTTGAAATAATAAACCCACATCACCTTTCATAAAATTTTTCACTTAAGAAATAATATGCCTTATAGATACATACAAAATGAGGCATAACTTTTGAAAGTGGCATAGTTAGCATGATCAAAAGTGAAAGACAGTAAAACAGGAGTCGAAGAATAAAAAAGTAAGAGAGAATTAAGTCAAAAGGTAAGTTTCTTAATTAACCTAGCATAATTTAATCCAGTAAATGCATCACACCTCATTCTATTTTTCATAAAAAAGACATTAAAAAAAACAAACTTCCCATGCTTAAGAAAGCGATAATCAATGTGTTCTACCAAGTAATATAAAAATTTCTTCCACAAGTGGTGAAACCATATAAAAGCTCAGATACAATCATGCTAATGCAAACGAAGAAATAAATAATGCAAAAAAAAAAAAAAACAATTTAAAAGAAAAACAATTTTTTTTAAAATCAAATTGGCTCATCCAGAATAAAAGAAAATGCACAAATAACTATTTGAGATTGAAGTAGTTGCAATAAATTAAAGTTTTGATTTGTTCATCGTTTGGTAATTAGAAAATAATAAGAGTATTTTAAAAGTTTATTTAGTTTTTAAAAAGCCAAATACAGTTTTTATTTATGATAATTAGAATTTTTATATAAATTAAGTCAATATTTTATAAAGAATAAGCCTTATAGTCAAATTTTCATGTATTAGATAGTAGAGTTAATACACAATTTCTTTTTCTCTTGGTGAGAATCACTGACTTTTCTTTAGGTGAGAATTGTTTATCCGTACTGCATCCATTGGTATCCGATCCAAAATTTAATAGTTCAGACTCAGAACTAATTATCATGTTCATTCTTCGTTATCTTCAAGCTTGAGCATCAACCCCCTCTCCCTACCCTCATCCACAACTCTCCCCATGATTGCTCTTCTTCAATCAAGTTCTAACCAGACTCTCATGTCCTTTCCTCATCTTCGTGCATCGCCGACCTCACTTTTTTCATTATCATGAAAATTATAGTAGTAGTTATTCTGTAGTCAAACTACTCCAATTGTAGTAGTTTTTGAACAACCCTGCTCCATGTTAAAGTAATTTGGACAAAATTATTACAATAGTATTTGATCAAGTTAAACCAGTTTTAATCAATATTTAAGCAGTTTTAACTAAAACCGTTTTGACTAAAATTACTTGGAGTAAGTTTGAGCATGCTATAGCAGTTTTGACCAAAACTAGTACAATAATGATAAATGAAAGGTATTGAAAGGTATTTTGAGAAAGAAAAAATAGGATGGATACCCTTTTGGTATGTTTTTAGAGTGCCCTTTTGATGATAATGAAAATAAATGGCGTCTTTCGGTTTTTTGGCTCAAAAAAATGAAAGAATCATTGGCCACATATTACCCCTCTCTCTCGTTGTTGTCGAACAACAAATTTTTTGCAACCTACAATGCAACCTCTATTGATGCCACGTGCGGCAACTTCTATTTGACGTCGAATCCCATGCTCGAGCTCTCCCTCTCAGGCTATTGCACTGTAGTCTACTTCAACTAGCTAGTATCTCTTCCTCCAATAACAACAACAACCAAAGCAGCACTACAATGATGGAAAAAAAATGAAAAAAATAATAATAGAAAAGAATAGTTGAAAAAAGGAATATTAAAAAAGCATAATAAATTTGCTAATATTTCCATCCATTGGCCAAGCTCGCAACTTCAATATCAATGAAAGTTTAGATAATTCATATCAAGTATCTGTTGGTCCTTAATCAATTGGCTAGAGGGGTGAATAATCTTTCTTTGATTTATTCCAACGACTTCATTAGCAGAAGCAAGAAAAATATGAAAGCTAGAATGAATACAAGAGTACAAATGCTAACTCAACGATGTAACGTGGTTCGGAAATAAAAACTCCTACTTTACGACGTGTGCGTGAGGTGAACGATCCCTCAATCCATCAGTGGATCAGTCTCCGACAAACTCCGGCTATCACCTCCTTTTTGGTTGAGAAACCTTCACAACAAAAATTCTCCTCTTCTTCGTACAAAATGAAAGTAAAGCTCAGGAAGAAGAGACAATGTGAGTTGAAGCTTTTGGAATCACTTGGAGAGCCTACAACATGTACCAGGTCTAAATCGTTACCTTCTCAAAGTTCTAAAGCCTTTTATATATAGAGTTGATGAGGCTGATTTCGAGATACCCAAAACCCCAATCACCAGTCAACTGATGAACATGTCTACTGTCACATTCGAGATTTCCGAGATTCTGAACGTCATCAACTCAACGGCATTCTACCCGTCAATTGCCCACCATGGATTCATAGCTGAGCGAACAGAAATATTTTGTTCGTTTTCAGTCAACTGCACCAGTGACTTTACCAGTTGATTGACAAAACCCTAACTTGAGGTTTTACTCTTAAGTATTCACCCTTACAATTTCGACCTTGCCTTTTAGCCTCCTCCATTAGCCTTGTGTCCCTCGGATATTTTTTCATCCTTCACGCCTTGCCTTCAAGAGCTTCCTTCAGCTTTGTCCTTGTTGCTAGGTCTTCCTTTGCCTAGAGGCTCCTTTGCCAGGAGGTCCTTGCTCTAAGACTTCAACCTTGTCAAGTCACACTTAGACTTACCTTTGCCAAGATCACACTTGGACTTTCTTTTGCACCTGTCAACTGCACACTCAACGACGCATATCAAATATAAATGCAAACCCTAACTTAAACCTTTTGTCCAAATATCAAAACCTAAGGGTACACTGATTGCTCCAATAATCTCCCATTTTTGATGTTTGGTAACCGTTTAAGCTAAGGAAACAAATAATGCAATCTATATGCAAATAAATATGCAATCTATTCATGTATATGCAATAGAACTAATCCTTGCCTCCCCTTCACCTAGGATCTCGCTTGAGCTAGGATTTCCCGCAAAGGTAAGTAAGATTTCCAACTTAAACTTATACTTCTCCACCTTTGTCATACTTCAAAAAGAGCTCCAATAATATCCCAATTATTGGACTCTTATACCTCTAATGACCATAATCATCATGTATTAATCCCGCATATAATTGCATACATGTATATCAGTCTTTTAGTCATTTCCTATTGCTAAAAAACAGTTTCAGTCGCCTGCCCTTCATCGAATCAACCTCATAGAACTATTCTGTGTTCGATTAACAGTGTTACCATTCGACTGATTTTTTGATAGCAGTCGACTAATACACACTTTTAGCCCCAAATGCATTTCTAAGCCCAATTTTAGAAATGCACCAGCAATTCTACAAATCTCCCAAAATTCCCAAATTTAGTAGAGAAGTTTATTTTGCTATTGTCTACTTGGGAAAAATATATTTAAAATTATATATATCTCGAATCCCAATATAGACACAAAGCCCAAAAACTATCTAAATAGTTCAATTGAACTTTGACCTAAAGTCCTAGTTTGGCTTCCTCTTGATGTATGTACCTATACTAAATCATAATTCATTCCTTGCATTAGTTTATATGACATATATATATATCTAAAACCTAATTGCATGCCTTTATGAACATAATTCATAATTTCATGCATGAAATTCATCCTAATTGTGCCAACCAACTCAATTAGACACTCAAGTCCATTTCTAAACCCCTTTGGCACATTCTGTGACCCATCTAAAATTCCAAGCAAGATCCACTTGAGATCTATTGACCAAGAGAAATGTTGTAAATGACGGTAGGGGGTGACAAAACGGTTAGTGACGGCCTACCGCTTTATAATTATACATAATATTATAAATAATCATTATTCTTTATAATATTTATTTTTAATAAAATATATTAATTAAAATTTAATCTAAATATTTAAAAATAAAAATAAAATTATATATATACTATATTAATGGGATACTTTTATTAGGTTTTAATTAAATCTATTTAAACAATCATAGCTAGGAATTGATTAAAATTATTGACCTAAAATAATTAAATTAAGCTCTAACTTACAACTTACTCGCGTACCCTGTTTCGGCTGGGTAACGAGTACAATGCATCACCGGAACTGCGTGATGAGTTCGAACCCGTCGCTGGGTTGGGCGACGCCTTTGAGCCCATTGCTGGGCCGAGCAAAGCCTCAAAGCTCGTCGTGGGCCGAACAACGCCTCCGAGCCCGTCGTTGGGCCCAAACGACACCTCCAGGCCACACAATGATGAAAGGTGAGTTACCGCCTAAAACACCTCCTCAGGCGGTGCGGTTGATGCCCACCTCCCGCCTAGGCGACAACCTCAACCGGCATTTAGAAAATTGACTAGAGTCCGAAATTGACTGTTTGAAGCTCCCCCTAGAGCTTTAGATTGACACCAACTTAGAACCCTCTAAAAACCTTAGTGGATTTCTAAAGTTGATACCACAGTAAACATACTTCCCAATGATTGAAATTTCCAATCATATTTTAGGAGCTATGGGCACATTAATTTTGCACAGAGCTTCCCATTGATTAGTCCAATAAAGAATTAATGTTTCTAGATGACAATTTGGCTCAAGGTAATGCATTATAACTAGTATGATGAACCAAATGCATCTTTCTAACATCTCACATGATGTCTAAGTTATTTAATACCAAAATCAAGGATTCTTAAGGCTTTTGTAAGATGTTGTGAGGTATATACCTAAAGTTAAGCTATGGGATCATACATAGTTATACCCAATTCCTCCACAAAACACATACCAAGCCCTCTCCTAAGTGAGGTAATTTCTGCGTCGGGCAAAGGTTTGGTAAAGATGTCGGCAAGGTTAGACTTAAAATCAATATAAATAAGTTCAATGTCTCCTTTAAACACATGATCTCTAATGAAGTGATGCGCCCCCGAGGCTATAGTGCAGCGGTAAGGGCGTTCATTTGTCTCTAGGGCACCCATGGCTACTGCGCATTTATAGGGATTTTTCTTCAAATGAGACTTATAACTAAGGGATGCTGGGCTTCTAGACTGTCTGTCGCTAGTGCTTCCCGATTTACCCTGGTGGTTTGTGGGAAACTTCCGTAGGGCCGGATTGATCACCCAGGCTCGATGTTACCTAGCTTGGTTAATTTTTTTTTCTAATGAAGTGATGCTTCACTTCAATATGTCCCCAGAGCGATGCCCGATTTTTGGTTAAATTGATAGTGCTCACATTATCACACAAAATCTTGACTATGGAGTATAAAGTGCATAATCCTCTACAGTATGCATCATCCAAAGCAATTGAGTCACACACCCATGGCCACATACTTGGCCTTGATTGTGGGTAAGGCAACATAAGGTTGCTTTCTACTACTCCAACTCACTGGGAGGATCCAAGAAATTGACATCCACTACTAGTACTTTTTTTTCTTATCCAATTTGCAACCCGCATAATCGGAATAGGTGTACCCTACCAAATCGAAATTTTGAGTCTAGGATACCAAAGATCCATATTAAGAGTACCTTTAATATATCTCAATATTCTTTTAATGACTACTAAGTGAGACTCTTTGGTACAAGTTTGGTATCTTGTACACATACCACAAATAAAATATTCGGTCTACTAGCGGTTAGGTACAACAAACTAGCAATCATAATGCTATATTGCTTTAGGTCTATTAATTTTCCTTTTAGATCACTATTTATTTTAGTATTAGTTTCTATAGGATCTTTTACTGTTTTCCAAACCAAATTTCTTGATAATTTCTTTAGCATACTTGGTTTGATAAACATGAGTTCCTTCACTAGTTTGTTTTACTTAGAATCCTAAGAAGAAGGTTAATTCTCCTACTAGACTCATCTCAAATTCATTTTCCATGTGTTTGATAAAGTCTTCAAGTAGCTCATCATTTGTTGACCCAAAATAATGTCATCAACATATACTTGAGCAACAAATATATACTTATCTTTAGACTTTAGAAATAAAGTTTTGGTCAATTTGTCCTGTTCTAAAGTCTTTAGAGATTAGGAAAGTTGAGTCTTTCATTCCAAGCTCGGGGAGCTTGTCTTAACCCATATAAGACTTTCTTAAATCCGGGTATAAACATGGCATGGGTAATCTACATTCTCAAATCCGGGTGGTTGCTCTACAAATACTTCTTCCTTAATAAACCCATTTAGGAATGTCGATTTCACATTCATTTGATGAAGTTTAAAACTCATGTGAGCGACATATCCTAATAAGATCCGGATGGACTCTAACTGAGCTATCGGAGCATAGGTTTCATCATAATCAAGTCCCTCAATTTGATTGAACCCCCTAGCCACTAACCTAGCCTAATTTCTAGCGACTCTACCTTTGATCATCCAATTTGTTCCTAAATACCCATTTTGTTGTAATAATTATACTATCATTGAGTCTTAGAACTAACTCTCATACTTCACTTCTCTCAAATAGGTTCAACTCTTCTTGCATTGCTAGGATCCAATTTGTATCAAATAAGGCTTCATCAATCAATTTTGGCTCAAGTTGGGAGATTAGGGCAATTTGATTAGTATGATCTCTAAAGTAGAATCTAGTTCTTGTGAAACATCTCTCAAATAGGATGATTTTGATGAGTCCTAAAGGTCGTAGGAACTGTGGGTACATTACATTCAGGATGATTATTGTTTACATTGATCCTGTCATCATCTGAAACACTTCTTCCTCCCCTTGATCAATACCGCTAAATGCAGATTTTGATTCCTTGGGTAATGTTTTGATTTCTTTCATTTATATCCTTATCAATAGAGGATTTCCTAGGGTAGGTGCTAGTAGATTCATCAAATTCAATATTAGATGATTCCTCAACCGTTTGAGTCCTCTTGTTGTATTCTCTATATCCTCTATTAGTAGATGAGTATCCAACGAGGATTCTCTCATCCAACTTAGACTCAAATTTTCCTAAGTTATCTTTGGTATTAAGGATATAGACATTGCAACCAAAAACTTAAAAATAATGACCGGTAGGAATAGTCTCACTCTAAAATTCAAAAAGTATTTTTTCCTAAAAACATATGAATCAACACACGATTTTAGATATAGCATGCGGTATTTATCGCTTCCGCCCACAAGTAGCTCGGTAAAGAGTATGCATTAAGCATGGTCCTAGCCACCTCTTGTAGAGCACGATTTTTCCTTTACACTAGACCATTTTGTTGAAGTGTTCTTGGACAAGAAAATTCATGCTTATACTCATTTTTATGCAAAACCTAGAAAATTTAAAATTCTCAAACTCTCCACTATGATCACTCAGAATTCGATTGATTTTGAGATTCTTCTTGCTTTTTACCCTTTTACTAAATCCTACGATTATTTCTAGAGTTTCATCCTTATATTTTATGAAGTAAACCCAAGCATATCTAGAATAATCATTTGATATCACTAAGCAATATTTGTTACCTATCAATGAAGGAGTATTATAACAATCAAAAAGATCTAAATGCAATAATTCTAACGATAATAAAGCACTAGTTAGAATTTTACCTTTGTGTGATGACCTAGATTGTTTGCCCACTTGGCATGCATTACACATTTTATTTTTGATATACTTGATTTTGGGTAGTTCCTTTACTAGCTTCATCTTGGATAGCTTAACTATGTTCTTTATGTTGATATGTCCAAGTCTTCTATGTCATAGCTATCCCTCTTCTTATGATATTAAACATTTAATAGAAATGTTAGAAGCATAGGAAAGATCAACATAATAAAGATTTATTTTCCTATATCCTTCTAACACAAAATTTCCTAAGATATTGTGGTTATATTAGATATCACATAATTGGTTAACATTAAGCAAATTAAACTCTATATCCTTAACTAATAGGACTTTATGAATGATAATTGTAGGTGATACCTCAATTGTACCTCTACCTATAATCTTGGACTTCCCACTATTCCCAAATGATATAGTTCCTTTCTTTATATAATTGATTGTGGAAAACTTACTCATATCACCGGTCATATGTCTTGAGCAACCGCTATCCACAATCCACATACTTAAATCCTTCTTCTCTTCTACCTAAACAACATGAAAAACACAACTCTTTAGTACCCATGCACTTATGGAAAACTTGCTCACATCACCGGTCATGTCTTGAGCAATTGTTATCCACAATCCACATACTTGAATCCTTCTTCTCTTCTACCTAAACGACATAAAACTCTTTGGTACCCATGCACTTGATCCGAAAATATCATGCAAATATTTCTTATGTACCCAAAATTGTTTTACCTTGCCCAAAAGTTTTTCTTGGTTTGGTTTCTAGATGCATCATTTCTAGTTCCATAAATTAGGGAAATGTCAACAACTTGCATTTCTTTAGGCCTATATCCTATTCCGGCCTTGTTATAAACTGCTCTTTGGTCTCTAACGATCATATCTAGATATTTTGATCCATTTGTGAATTTCTCTAAACATGTTCTTAATTGAACCACTTGATTCTTCAAGTTATTATTTTCTTCCTTAAGGATACTTGACTCACTAGATATACATGCATCATTCCTAATAAACTTAAGTTCTACTTTTAAGGCCTTAACCCTAGATTGTGACTTAACTAGAGCATTCTTGAGATAAGCAATAGTTTTATAAAGAAGTTCTATTTTTAGAGATTCTTTTACCTCATCGTCACTAGATGACGATTCATCACTTGTTTCTCCATTTGAAGCTTCATTGTCATCATCAAATGTCATAAGTGTCATGTGTCGAGTGACATGACATAGTTCCTCCTCATCCGATGATTCATCGAAGATTTTAGTATCCGATGTAGCTTAGGCTACCATGGCCTCCTCCTTCTTCTCCTTTTTCTTTTTCTACTTTTCTTCTTTCTTCTTCAATTTCGAGCAATTCGGCTTGATGTGCTCTTTTTTGTTGCATTCATAACAAATGACTTTAGTGTTAAAACTTGAACTTTGACTACTCTTACCTTTTGAGAGTCGTAACATCTTCTTCACATCCCTCCTTTTGAATCTTCTTGTTTTTCCTATTATTTTCTTAACATAGTAAGCTACTTCACTCGCTTACCTTTTGAGATTCAGATGATGAAGATCACTGCTTCTCCTCCTCCTTCTCCTTTTCTATAAGGGCTAAACTTTTCTCTTTTGAAGACATGTTACTAGGTTCATGAAGTTCAAATTCAAAAAATAATTCATCAATCTTAGTTATGGATAGATCTCTAGATACCTTATATGCATCGACCATTGATGCCCATAAGATATTTCAAGAAAGAGCTTGAAGAGCATACCTTACTAGATCTCTGTTTTCAAATTTCGTGAAGGTTTGAAGTTGACCCACCAAGAGATCCCTCTTGGTTTTCCTCGAGTCTTTTGATCCTTCATTCAACTCGATGAGCTTTTCCCATAGCTCTTTGGCGGAGTTGAAGGGTCCTACTTTGCTTAATTGCTCCTTGGAGAGTCCACATTATAGAGTTGTTGTGGCCTTTGCATTTGCTTAAGCCTTCTTTGAAATCTCTCTCGTCTAATCTTTGGTTGGAAGAGGTGCTCCAAGTACATCCAATGGTTTTTCGAACCCATCTACAATACTAAACCAATTTTCAATATCATTCATTAAGTAATACTACATCCTACATTTCCAATATGCAAAGTCATTGTCGTCGAAGAAAGGTGGTCGAGCGGTGTTATATCACTCTTGTAATGTCATTTTGAAATTTTGGTTGAAGGTTCGTTCTTCTAAGGCGAACTTTGCTTTGATACTATTTGTTGGTCCTTGATCAATTCACTAGAGGGGAATAAATAGTCTTTTTTCGATTTCTTCCTATGACTTCATTAGCAGAAGAAAAATAAATATGAAAGCTAGAATGAAATACAAGAGTACAAATGTTAACGATGTAACGTGGTTCAGAGATAAAAACTCCTACTCCATGACGTGTCCGTAAGGTGGACGATCCCTTAATCCATCAGTGGATCAATCTCCAGCAAACTCTGGCCTGATATCACCTCATTCTTAGTGGAGAAACCTTCACAATAAGAATTCTCCTCTTCTTCTTACAAAATGAAAGTAAAACTTAGGAAGAAGAGAGAATGAGAGTTGAAGCTTTTGCAATCACTTGGAGAGTCTATAACATCTATCAGGTCAAAATTGTTACCTTCTCCAAATTCTAAAATCTTTTATATATAGAGTTGATGAGGCTGATTTCGAAATACCCAAAACCCCAATCACTAGTCGACTGATGAACATATTAGTCAACTAGTCTTAAGCAACGTCTACGTTACATTTGGGATTTATGAAATTCTGAACGTCATCAACCAACAACATTCTACCCGTCGAATGCCAGCCATGGATGGGCTGAACTAACCGCTCACTACATACCAGTCGACTAGTGACTTTAACTGACAAAATCCTAATCCATAACTAGCAGTTCAATACTAGTTACCGAAACTAGTATCAAAACCGATTAGTATCAAATTAAGTATAGATTAGTATCAAAACCGAAACTAGTATCAAAACCGATTAGTTACCTAATCCATAATACAATTATCTGCCGCAATGTGGGCGTCCATATGTAATATCTTATGAACATATGTGGTCTAACATTTTTAAGTCAACCACTCATTAAAAAAATTTATTTGTTAATTTGCCAAAACTATGATTCGATTCTTAAATGCGTGAGAAACTAAGAAGGCATCATGTTACCCCAGGCACATTGATCTAATCTCACAAACAAGTACTTGCATGTGTTCCTTAAACCCTATAGAGTCATTATTTGCCTTCCTTCTTCAAAACTTCTAAATGGATATGAACTATCTAAGTTAGCAAATATACTTTCCTGTATATTCCCTAAGCCATATGGAGCACTTTTTTTTGTTTCTTTTCCAATTTAGACTAACTTAGGATCATATGATAATTTTAACCAAAACTACTACATGATATCAAGCTGATCAAAATTTATAAACAAGCACTCCTATCCATTATTTAGACCCTCTGAATAGTTAACGATCATGTAACAATTTTGTTCAAAACTACAAGTGGTCCTAAACTGGTATAAATTCACACACACAAAAAATACTCCTCTGATTCTTTGGACTATATGGAGTTGTTATATATCTTTATTTTTCAATTTAGAATAATTTAAGATCACACACACACATATATATATATACACTTCAAAACTATTACATGAACCTAAACCGGTATAAATTAAAAAAAAAAAAAAACACTCTTTTGCGTTCGTTGGACCCTATAAAGTGTTAAGTGCATTCGTTTTCCAATCTAAAACATTTTAGGTTCATGTAGCAATTTTGAATAAAATTATTATATGAATGACTACATGAACCCGATCCAGTCCAATTTCACAAAATAGAACTTCTATACATTTCCTGGACCCTATGGATCGATATATTGTCTTCGTTTTCTAATATTTAGCATTTTAGCTCCAGCAATAGTTTTGGCAAAATTGTTATATGGTATCAAAGAACTAAAATAGAAACAAAAAACTATTATATGTCGCGTCGGTTAATAGCATTAGAAACCATGTGAGCTTAGTTTTATAGATTTCTTCAGAGTTTATAGGATAGAAAAATACTTCTAAATGACAAGGAAAATATACATAAAATGGAGTAGAAACAAAAATAGAAATACATGGAGAAGAATAGTGTAGAGCAGAGAAGAAATGAGAGAACTCGATCTACCAATAATAAAGAGTTTGTTAGACGTTGAGGAGATGAATGGGGTGTCAATCTGTTCCCTTAGTCTTCTTTGTTAAAGTTTAAGTTAAGGAGATGAAAGGGTGCCACTTCTCCTTCGTCATCCTCAACCTCTTATATAAAGAGCGTCTAAGCCCCATAAGAGATAAGAAAGTCAGTGAACGAAGTAAAAGGTTATCAAAGCAATCGATAAGGAGAATATTCGATGAGAGAGATTTGGTTCGTGGACTAAGAAGGGTTGTCCGATTTATTCGTGATAATTCTTACGACGGCAAGATCTTCTCCGATCTTCTTCACCGCGCAACCGACAGTCTCGGTAGATCACTGTGAGTGTTTCGTTTTGTACGAAATTTTTCAAGAGCAACAATGTTATCAGAGTACAGTGCCCAGGAGAAGAAAAATCCCTCACTGCGCCCTTTGCCGCCTGGTCGTGCCAGGAAAAAGTTGCTGAGTCGTTTTTCTCTGTCGCCGAGATTGACACAAGTGCCGACAAAGGGCTGGCGACTGGTGTCCTTAGCCGACAAATGCCAACTACCGTGTTGAATGGTCTGCGATAGGCGGCCAGTGCGTTCGTCACGGTTGGGAAAAGATTATGTTATTTTTTAATCGATTAACTAATCGATTAAAATAGCATTTAATCGATTAAATTAATTCGACGAAGCATTTTTTTTAACATTGTTGTTTGATCGATCAAAATTTTTTTTCTTGAATCGATCCATACTGTGCTTCGTCAATGCACAGTATGTAAAAAATAAAAGTTTTTTTTTCTCTAAAAAAGAAGGAACGTTTCAGAATGAGGAAAAAAATAAATAATTGTTATTATTATTATTTTTTTTTTGCATGCATAATAAAAAGAATTGAAAATTAACTTTATATTTTAATTTTCTCAATTAATGGATTAGCATGACTGAATTAAATTGGTCCAAATAAATTTCTAGTTTGATTAAAATCATTAGTTGGTTTAACTAAATTAGATTGGTCCAATTAAATATTAAGGTATGACTCAAAACCAGATAGAATAAGATGATTTAATTAAATGTGTCTAGATTAAATAAAACTAGCTGCACATCTCAATTGGATTAGTTCTAATAATGATAAGGAATTAAGGATCTAGTTTCCAGATCGATCAATCTAGTGTGCCAGTCAACTGGAACACTTCAAATATAAGAAAATTTATTTTTCTTATTGGTTATGTATTCTGTGTGCATATTGTTCCACATATATGTGAGAATTGAATTGACTGGTTTATTATTGGTTTGTCGATTTTGTATTGACATTATTATTTTCAATTCAAGATACCACGAACAATATACACGATGAGTAGTCGCGATGAATGACAGCATGAGCGGCTTGAATATGACCTAGATCGTGAAGTCGGATGGCTTATTGGTCGGCTCGATTGGATATTCTGGAAACTTGAACGAGAAGAGTTTCCAGTCATGGACAAACATAGAAGATGGGCTCTGATTGAGTCACTGCTGGAACATCTTTGTGATATAACATACCAGCTATTGGATCATCTTTGTGATATAGCATACCAGCTATTGGATCGCTCTGAAGGGCGCATCTCATATTCAGAGATGTGCAGGGATTTACTTCATTTACAATATGATCCTTAAGAATCAGAAGAGGATCCAGAGGAGGAACCCGAAGAAATAGATCTCGTAGAGTCTGAGGAGGATCTAAAAATGGATCCCGCAGAATATGAGGAGGATCCAGAAATGGATGCCGAAGAATCTAAGGAGGAAGATCCTGAAGAACCAGAGGAGCATCCAGAAGAGTGTGTGATAGATCTAGAAATGGATCTAAACATGGATCTGAAGGATGATTCTGAGGCTGATCCTGCCATCATCAAGTCTGGGATGAACGAGATAACTACACTAGTATTTTTCCTACCAGGAGTGGTGCTAGCTTATCTTACAAAGTAGAATTCAGTTGTTATCATTATCATTATGTGTGGACAGTATTAAGCCTATTTTAATAAAATCATAAAAACTATTGTTATGTACAAATAGTGCTATTCAAATGGAAAGTTGCGATATGCGTTAACGAACTTATAAAAAGAATGTTATGTGCTAACAGTCTTAACAGAATGATTAGTTCATTTAATGATGCGTTCATTGTATGATTAGTTCATGTAAAAATGATTAGTTCATTTGATGTGATGTATATAATAGAATTGATCAATATTAATT
>JBAMIE010000016.1:7555759-7575459 GCA_037177295.1 Kaempferia parviflora | reverse complement strand
TTCAACGTTTTACTTTGGAAAGTTTTCATCAATCAAATGTACCCAGAAACAGGTATTTTAAATGTGAATGGGCACAAATGGGTACTTATGTTTGATGAAAAGTGTTGGAGCAATCGTTGTACCCTTAGGTTTTGATATTTGGACAAAGGGTTTACGTTAGGGTTTACACTTGTATTTGTTATGCGTTGTTGAGTGTGCAAGTGTAGGTGCAAAGAAAAGTTAAGCCCAAGTGTGACTTGGCAAGATGAAGACCAAAGCCGAAGGAAGCTCCTGAAGGCAAGGCGTGAAAGATGATAAAGCATCCGAGTGACACAAGGCTGATGGAGGAGGCTAGAAGGCAAGATCAAGCAAAGGAAGACCCGACAACAAGGACAAGGCCGAAGGAAGCTCTTGAAGGCAAGGTGTGAAACATGGAGAAGCATCCGAGGGACGTAAGGCTGATGGAGGAGGCTAGAAGGCAAGGTCAAGGTTGTGCGGGCGAGGAAGAGTGATTGTACTCGAGGGTAAAACCCTAAGTTAGGGTTTACTAGTCAACTGGTATATCTCTCAGTCGACTGGTGGTTGAGAACCAGCAAACCCAGAAAGAAATTCTGAGGTTTGTGGTTCAATGGTTACCAGTCCAGAGGGTTCTGTTCGCTCAACGACTAAAGACCAGTTGACTGGCATGGAGATCGTCGATGGGTTGTACTAGTCAAATTCCACGAAAGCCAGTCGCAGTCAACTGGTGGCTGGTTTGGGCGACAAAAATAGGCTTGATTAAAGTCTATTAGAGTTTTGAAAAGCTCAGAGCAATCCAAGCATCTTGATCGAGGTTGTGGTGAGGTTTCTACAAGGAAGATTGAGCTAGCCGGAGTTCTGGGGACTAATCCACTGACGGATTATGGGATCATCCACCTTATGGACACGCCGTGGAGTAGGAGCATCATCTCCGAACCATGTAAACAAACGTGTTGGGGTTTGTTGTTTTGCTTATTGTCTTTAGGTTTAGCTTTCTGTTTGTTTGTATTTCTGCTGCGCTAACAAACGTAGGAAGTGAAAGATTTTGGTGACCGTTTATTCTACCCCCTCTTGCCGATGATCAAGGTTCTAACAAAAAGTACTATTTTTATTTTAAAGTTATAACAAAGAAAGATAATAAATTGATATAAAACTTGACTTACATGTGTTTTTCAACCCTCGGGCTAACTCAAGCCAGTTGCGGGCCGACCGCGCGGGTCACGGGCCTAGGCGGGTCAGCCCGCGATGGACTTGGGTTGCTAAAATTTCAACTCAATCCGCTTAACTTCTTTGGCGGGGCAGGCTAACTCGAACTCAAATTGACGGCTCTAACTACAAGGACGATGCTTTGGAGAAAGCGTCTTCTGCTTGAGGATATTTCTTTCATAAATTGTGATGGGCCTGAGCTGGAAACTTCCAGACATTTATTCTTTTTTGTCCTCATGAGTTGCTTGGTTGGAGAATTATCTTCGTCACTCTGTGGTCGCCTTGGAGAGAATTTTAATCAGCATTCATCTAGATTGAAGTGACCGATTTCTTGGCAAGGAGGAAGTGAATCATCTTCTGCACATTAGTTCAATCATGGCTGCATGTTATTTGGATGCTCAGATGCTCAACCAGTTTTGCTTCTGATCCAGTGGACAAATTCATAATTTGGCAAGATCTGCTTTGCCTGGGACAGGTTAGAGCTCCTAGTTCAATTCAGTCTGATTTCTACTGCATCCTGGGAGACTGCAGAACTGAGGATAAACAAAGCTATACAAACTTAGTCTCAAGGCAACTTAATTAATTTTGGCTGGTACAGGCTACTGTACTCCTACCTGTAACTTTAACACTCAAATCATGCTGATGTAATGCATGCTAAGTTCTTAGCTAAATATAAGTGAACCACATAGGTTCTCTCGAACCCTTATAAAAAAGAAAGAAAAAAAGAGAGATATATTAACCTCAATCATTTGTAACCAATAATCATATCACTATATCAACACAAAATGTCATTTTGGCATTTGGGTTACTTATAGCCATGCACAACCATTTATGCTAATGTAATTTGACACATCATGTTATAGAGCTTAATGTTGATTTAAGATCCATATAACCAACATCACATAGTTGGGACAAGCACGACTCGACAAGTTGATTGACCCAATATCCTGATTGAATGTTTGATTACTCAGAGACCCTCATGAATCTAGATAGAAAGTTTCTTCAATCCTTTCCACAAGTTCTAAATGGATTTTCCATCAGCCTATCCAATTTAATTCCAGATGGAATTAGCAGACACAATTTTTCCATCAGCCTATCCAATTTAATTCCAGATGGAATTAGCAAAAACAATTGTAATAGTGGTAGTAAAAAATAATTTGGAATTCTTTATACTCTTTCGTACAATCTATTCTTCAATCCTAGGAGAAAAATGAATTGTCTTTTAGGAACCTTTGGATACTTTCGACCTTTGATTTTCATTGTTGTGAATCTCAGAATTGATTCACTTTTTTTTTTGAAAAAATAGTGAGAGTCAATCATATTACCAAGACATAGTTTATCCTAATTTGTATTACTTTGGGCCACACCCAAGGACCAGATTTTGAGGGGAAAAAAATTATCCATAGACTTATACTTCTCCAGCTCCAGGGACAAAATTTGTGATAGCTTTTTCACTTGATCCACCTAGCCAAGTATAGCTGACATATATGCTCCTTAAACATGTTGGATTTATATGGATTGGGTAATAAAAAGTAGACATTATATAAGGAGAAAAAAAATAAAGATAGGTTAAATTATAGGGAAGTTGATGTATTATGTAGTGAAAAGTGGATATCCAAATTTAATAAAGTAGTTATCCATTCCCTAAATCTTAAATTTTGGATAGAGAATCTGATATGGATGCTCTAATCCTCTCTATAAGTTTGGGTATACTTGGCAGCTACTCTTTATAACGATCATGTTAATCATTAAGAAGACACTTTATTGTGAATAGTCATTGACAAGATACAGTGTACAAACCACTACGATAATTGTCATGGTTACTAAATATTGATGGTTGTCATGTGTATAGATAGATTAGACCTTAGAGCGGCTATTAAGGTAACAAGTTAACAGTAATTTTGTGCAACAAACCTTTTAATCAAGGTAGACTCTTATCCCTATTTCTTTGTTGAGGGGAGTCATATGGTTGGAAGCCATAGAATGTGAGTTATGCTATGATCTTTGTATTTAATCAATTGAATTAGGAGCTTTGATAGGTAGTCGAGGTTGATATTGCAGAATAAGAGACAAAATACTGGGATGATAATGCGTTGACGTTGACAATAGCATTAAGTTATACTAGTTGAATATTTGATAGAGAGAGGTGATTGAGGTTGTAGAGGAGCTAACATATAATAGTGGGATGATTTGGTGGAAATTAAGGGTTTTGTTCGTAAGGTTGATCTGATCAAAATGAATTTTTATGGAGTGTTAACTTAGATCTTACAATGATGATTATGAATAGATATATGGATTTTTAAGGATAATTATTTTAACCATTTAAATGATTGATAATGACATTTATGTGTGAGGACATTAAGATGATCTTAGATTAGAAAGAACAATATGTGGTCTTGAAGTTGTGCTTAAGGATAAATAATTCAAATTAGAAATCTGATCAATATTAAGGATGAAATTAGCTTATTTATGAACTGTGAATGATGTTCTAACTTTGCGGATCCGATGCAATTGATGAAGGTTATTTGTGATATCAATAGAGAGGTGATCTTGGATGTGTATAACCATACTAACTAAAAGTTGGTCTCGATGTGTCAGATCATAGAGAGAACCTTAGTTTATTATTGTATCTGCTCATTGCTTATGTTGTTCTACTACCCCTCAACTCTTATTACCTTTTGTCCATTATATTGTTGGTTTTCATGAAATGCATACATGTGAAATCCAATGATTTATTGTCATGCAATGCATACATGTGAATTGCATTGGTGAGCATAAGTATGGCAGGGAGGGAGCGATGCTGACTTGATGTTGAGAGAGGAAGAGAGCTTGCCTAAGTCTGGGGAGGAAAGGGAGTAATGTTGACTTGGTATTAGGGGAAGGGTGATGGCGTTGACTAAGTATTGAGAGTAAGGAACATTGATTGGAAGATGTGGGCAAGATTTCCAGCAAAGAGAAGAGTGGACATGTTGGGAAGGTCACGGAAGACAGATAGGCTCTGATATCATGTTAAAAGAAACTTAATGTTTTTCTTTTCTCAAACTGGATTACAATTAGTGTATTTGCAGGCTCTAAAATAACCAACTAATCTAAAACCTAGAAAACTATATCAAGTATGGTTTTGGGACCCGTCCAAACAGACTCCTCCTGATTAAGTGGTTGCATCAGATACGGGACTTTGTCGGTTGGCAATTGGGACACTGGAGACTGCTGAACAGATGCTAGCAGATTGGTTTACTCAGGATGATGGAGTGGCTCAAGCTTATGATTTCTTTAGGCACCCTAGTCATAAGAAACCATGGGTCGGGACAGCGTGGAAGACATAAATTCAGCCGAGCTAGACAGGAGTACTTAGAGGATGTGCACCTTCTGCCATCAGGTACTAGTCTTAGGAGCATTTTTTCTTTGGGTGTCCCCCTATTGCAGAGCTTTGGAGAAGGATTAAAGAATGACTTCATATGCGACAGAAGATGTCTATGTATAGGTGGATGATGCAAGTCTTTGGGAGATACTACCCAGGGAGTAGGGCGTCAACAAAGGTCTTGTCTTCCATGATTCATTATGTTTGGTGAGTGAGGAATAATAGTTTTTTTTTGGAGAGGGACACTTAGATATTGAGAAGATCTTCAAGAGTGTGCAAACTCATGTCTTTGGGAGTATACTTTGATCTGACGTTGCGTCAGACATAAGTACCTCACATGGACTAGTGGTTTGATTGGGGTGAGTGTTTGATGGCTTCCCATTAGCTGTATGGGACGGTCGATGTTGGTGATTGGGCTTGCCTAATTCAGTTTGTACCCCTTTTTTCTTTAGATTCAATATATTTTTATTTATCCAAAAAAATAGAAAACTATATCAAGTTATTTGTACCTATTCTATGTAAGATGAGTTTTTTTAAAAGAAAATATTGTTAATTTAAATGAAGTAATGAACCACCAAGCTGGCCTAGGCCAGCACAAGTGAGTCATGCTTGGACACATGTTAGGCATGAGGTCCAATATTCCTCACAACACAAGTTGAGGTAAATCATGCGAGCTCATACATTGCCACACAATCCATTGACAGCCTTACGGACAATATCTACATATATGCAATCTAATAAATACACAGAGAATGTCTATTTTTTCTCAATATACCTTTTTCCTGCAACTAGAAAGAGGGTTAATTCAAACTAGCATTAGGAACACAGCACGGATATGCTGTCTTTGTCCAAATTCTTTACTGTTATAATAATGGCTAAATTTCCCTCCAAATACTATCTTTGGAAAGGCCAAGGAATATGTGGCGTGCACAAGATAGATACATATGGCTCCGTTGTCAATCTCATAGTGTTGCACGTAGATAGATGTGCCTTAGTTGATAATTTCATTGTGTTGCATGCCTCTGTGGGCTATCTTGAGAGAAAGAAGAAAGATTATGACAATAGAAATTTTATCATTGCTAGAGCCTTGAATAACAGTAACAGGGGGATGAGTGCTTTTTTATTGGCTTTTAAAATAACTTGATCTCATTAAAGCTCAAGAAAAAATAGATGTATCAAAAATAGTAAAAGTAGAAATAATAAAAAATTGCATTTTCGACCATGGAATAGTTTGCTTTATTGGACCAAATTTGTTTTTAAGTGGTATATTGAAAAGAGAAGGGAAATATCTCTAATAACAAATTAGCTTTATCAAAAGCCTATGTACTTCCAATTTTTTCTGAAATTTGTTTTGTTTCATTTTGATTGGCATGTTGAAGAAACCAGAATCTATTTGTATAACAAAAATGTAATATAATATCTAGAGATAGATAAAGATAAACAAATACATGTGTATATATGCATACGTACACAGCACATAAACTCATTCCTGTGACCTATAGCTAGTCCAAACCCTAGATAAAAAGGAGGGTTAGGCCATTGTGTACCGACTACCCAAGTAATTATGGAAAATCTTTAAGCAGGAATACAGCAGATTTACACAATTAGTCAGGACATCAGGCAAGTTTAACACAGAATTATCACTTGTCCAAACTCAAAGTTCTCACAAAGTAAACATTTCGATTGATTTTTTCAATTTAATAATGCCTTTGAATGTGACGCTGTGGCCACTTTCTAAATGGGTAAATTCAACGATAAGAAAAAGGTCATCTGTATATTCCTGAGCATCATGAATCTTAGACAATTAGTTCGGCACCCGTCGGGTGAAGATTTCGCTGTCACACTTGTCAGCCAGCGACGCGTCGTAGGCGCCGGAGGCGTCACGACGCGATTGCAGCGTCGTAGGCGCCGGAGGCTTCGCGACGCGGTGTTCGGAGCCTCTGGAGCGGTCGCTGGACGCTTTCGATGCTGCTAGAGGTAGGGGTGGGCATAATTCGGATAAAACCGGAAAAACCGACCAAACTAAAAAATCCAGTTTTTTTTGTTGTTTTTCGGTCGGTTTTCTGTTTAAATTTTTTAAATTTTGGTTATTCGATTTGGTTTGCGATTTTGGTTCCCAAGAAAATCGAATACACCAAATCGGTCGTATTATACTTAAAATATAATTTTTATGAATATTGGATCATACAAATGGAGTGAACCATTAATCATTTGTAATTTTCTTATTTATCACTTTACTTGTTACAAGATAACAAAATTTTAGTATTACCCTTTTTATATTTTGATTTTTATTTCCGTTTTAAATTCATAATTATTTTAATAACTTGATACATTTTCTTTGATAAATCAAATTTATCAGTTTTAAATTCATTATTTAAAAATTCTAATAAATCAAATTTATATTATAATATATTTTTTAATTATTTTATATATTTTTTACTGTTTTAATGTTTAATTGATATTCTAATATTTTTTTACTATTTTAAATATATGTTATTTAAATTAATAATTACATTATTTATTTATTTATATAATTATTATATATAAAATAACATTTTAAATTAATTTATATAATTATAATTATTTAATCTGGATATTAGAGAATTATAAAGGTTACCTAAACAAAATGTTACAAGAACCAATACTTCCATTTGATTCACGCCACTCCTTTTAGTATTAGTAAGGTAACATATTGTGATGTATCAATTTTAATTTGAATTATTGATAGATCAATTTATAAAGAAAATTATATTTAATTATTTTTTCTAACCATTGTTTAATAATGGAGAACTTATATAAAATTAATATACAACTTATTTTTAAATTATACACAATAAATATAGTTATCTAATAATTACTATATATAAATAAAAAAAAAAAACCAAAATCATATCCGCACGGCACGATACAATACCGAAACCGTTCTGGGACCGAAACTTAGGCACGGGTCGAGATTTTAAACCTTGGCAAAAACAATTGACACGATATAACAGAAAACATACTTGAGGAACAATGCCTTCATTTGTTGTTGCCCCTCCTGCATAGATTGAGGATCCATTGGCTGCAGCAGATAATCCAACACAAAACAAAAGATAAGCATAATAAAACAAATTTGAAATTTGCCATAAGCATTTATCACATTGACAATCTAGTATTCAATGATGGCTAAACTATTCTCATGACAAAATATGCATAAAAATAGTGGCTCTTTTCATAGTGAGGCCATGTTGAATCTAAGAAACATACATTCATCTGGTCTTTAATTTGATCTATTTCTGGCCTCATCATCTGCAACAAAAAAAGAAAGAAAGAAAGGTGAAAACAAATACGAAGTTTTCAGTACCCACAAGGATATACTCAAGAGAGAAACATGAAAAGATAATATAAGAAACAGGTTGTTATCCGAAAGTATACTTGGGAAATCCATTGATACAATAAAACTCCGAGAAAGAAAATAGTTTGCACCAGTAGCTTGAGATTCCTCTGTTGATCTTCCCTTCAGTATCTCGAACCGTATTTCTGTAGTCAAATCAGTCATCAACCATAACGAGCACCACCAAACCACCATTACCACCTATCATTTGTCATCCAATGGACCTAACAAGATATGATCTAAGATTTCCACCTCAGGCTTTCCTTTCGAAATATCCTTTGCATGTTATCATCTCCACGAACCAGTGTGTTAAGCTTCTAAATGCTGGAGTTACCTAACCAGACCTAATAAACTAAAATGTGAAGCCTTCTTTCTATTTTATGCACTACTCACCATGGCCTAATCATAAACCTATAAATCAATCATCAGTTGTTAGTAACTTCATTGATTTTATTTGCATCATTGCTCTTGGTCACCTGCAATACTCCTGAGAATGATTCAAAGTCCATGGTCCAACTGATTTCCAAGCTTGCTCCAAATTTCACAGTCAAATGCAACAGAGTAAAGGATGTTCCAGATGGATCAAAATTGTCATTATGTACAAGAAAGATCAATGCCATCATTGTTTATATTGTCGAGCGATTTTCTCTCAAAATGGTTTCTTAATTTGGATTTTTTAGTGGGTATTGAAGATTGCAGAATATCTACACAAGAATGATTGGTCAATTAATACCCTAACCTGAAAATTCTAGAAATGATTGACTATTGTTACAACCCCATGAAATCAGCAGAATATATTGCATGGATATCATGGTCGAATCAATGCTTGTAAGCTGATATTTATAAGCTCATATGTTGCAGAATCAGCCCTTGTGATATAGCATCAAAATTACACCATCTCCTACGGTGAACAAAATTTGTGAAGAAAATTTATTAAACTGGAGATGATTAACATTAGGGATTCTCTCCTAACGGCTCCAACTCAAATAAAATTAAGAAATAAACTAAAAATATTCAAGAAAAAAATAATCTGTGTCAAAAAGGCTAGATCAAAATTTGAAATAAATCTCCTGTTCTCTAAATGAGAAAAACACCAACTCAACAACTACCTTCATTGACTAATTCTCCTAAATAAAAGAATACCAAAATAAACTTTTGCTTTGGACTTTTAAAATTAAAAATCTTATTTATCATTACTATTCCCTCATTAAAGGTTTTGGCATTTTACAGAAAACCCAGATATTCCAGAATAGTCCCTGTTCCAAAAGGAAACAACAAATGATTATTGTAGTAACAGTAACAGGAAAAAAACTATTTTCTTTTGAGTCCCTTCCCCAAGGAATGGAATTTTACAATGGGACTCAACATGTTTGAGGACTACAGTGTACAAACTTTGCAACAAAATAATTTCCATTCCCTCATTGAAAATTTCTTTTGTTTAATTTAGCCAATATACCACAATTTTTGTGCATTTACCACTTTCTCATCATCACTATTTTCATATTTGTTTTCCTAAATTTATTGTGTTGCTTATTTTATAATTTGTATTACTTATTAAACCTCTAGATTGACCATGACAAAAAAATTCCAACAGCCAAAGTCATAGATGTCAGGTGTCAGTTAGTGGAAGAGAAGCTTAAGATCCTTCGAGTGGAAGAACTAGAATAGAACAGTTTAAGGAATATACTGCTAGCACAAAAACCATGTTGACAAAAGGTGAATATGCTGAATGGCAGAACATTCATCTCACCTCACCTCCACAACCTTCACTTAGCATAACATGCATCATCATCACTATCCTTCTAGGGAAGGAAATTACTTCCTGACACGGCCTAGGTCTAGACATGAGTCAGATACTATCCACTTGTCAAACTTGACACCCCTAGTTTCAAGGGTCGGTTAGACCTCAGAGGATAGAGAGTTGCATCAACTCTAATTGCCAACACAACATAAAACTATGGTAACAGCCAAGATAAAACTATGTCAACAATCTCATATTATGGATCTCAAACAAATTACAAGTCTAAGAACTTGAAAGATGCAAAAAATTTGCAGAAAGACCTACAAATCAGAAAACAGAACTAAAATTCAACATCTAATAACAGCCAACCTGGTGAAAACAGAACCCAGTTTGACCCAACCCAATCAGCTCGAGTCCAAAACAAATCAGGTTTTCAATTTGTTCATTCTCCAAACTTAACATGCATACATCCCTTTGGTACCAGCCAGTGTATTTAATAAAAATTTGCCATATACATGGCAATTGCACACAAACCATGGAAATTTGGCAAGAACAATGCCTTACCAACTCGATGATGGTGGGCTTCTACTATTAGTGTTACTTTACCCTATATCCTTTATGTGTATAGTGATAATTAGCCTAGCTAATGTGCACTTGATCTACAAGACCACTCACACTATAAATTAGCTCATTCAATCTCTTTATAGTCTAACACTTACTCTATCCTCAGATTAATACCTATGATCAACAAAATTACTAAATTATGGCATCACAGTGACATAATTGAAATTTTTCAATATTTTATAGTATGTCATTTTCAAAGGGAGTAATTAAGCAATTTACACATTGAAAGGATAAATATGCAGAAACACTAAAATAGGGAAAATTTGAACAACTCCGAGTGTCCACCAAATATCAAAATCTTAATATTGAATATGATTATAGTGTTATGGAGAATACTCCTTTACCAAAATGATATCAATCAAATAGATAAACTATTCAACAAAATTTATGAGAAAAAAGATAAACATTGACCAATAGCAACTCACATTAAGCTTCACGGTGGACTTCATTTGATTCAATATAAGTGGGAAGGTCGCCACTCTAATTAATACAGTTGTCAAAACAATAGAAGCCCACCTGAAATTGAAAAGTAACAACAAATTTGGAACTTCGATTTCCCACCAACATCTGAGCTTCCAATTTGCAAAGAAAATAATGAAAATCACTTGAAAGAAATTTAATTTTTGAGAATTAATATATATTCTTGTATTTGGAACATAAATATGAAATTTGAATTCCATTGGCCCAATGATTAAAAATGTTAATTGAACTTTTGGTATGAGTATCCAACATTGGTGTGAATCTAAGTGTCACAGGACAATTACCAAATATTCTTACTAGTGACTAATAAGAATGCCTAGTATCCACTCAGTGCGCCTGATATAGATACATGGCACCATAATTGCCTCTCTCTCTCTCTCTCTTGCAAGTGTGTGATCTCAATCTAGGCTTTCAATTGTAAGTTGCTAGTCACTCCTTTCAGAACAATAATTCTTCTCAAGAATTCCAACTAAATTTCATGGCGATCAATGTTTCTCTTTCTCATCGAAATGCAAGGACAACTCCATCCTTCTCTAACCCAAAAGAATCCCTCTTATAAAATCCGGAAGTGCTTCCATTGCATGATATGTGCTTGGCTTATGACTACCATAGATGTATTTTGAAGTTCCAGTCTACTATTAAAGAAATTTTGAATTTTCTTACAAAAGAATGTTTCTCAAATTTATACATTAAATAAAAAAATCTCTTATTCATTTATAAGATGTCCGACTTATGCATGAATATTCTGCACCACTCATATGGAAGAGGTATGAATTAACTTATCATTCAGCAACAAAATCCAAATTGAAAATACCAGTTGAAGAACTTATTGTCACAAGCTTCCTTCCATATTAGATGATTCTTCCGGTGCTACTCACAACCAACCACTTCTTTTAATATCACAATTGGGAGAGGACTCTATTCTAGATGCTCTATATTGCAAACAGCACTCATAGTGGTTGGGATTAAAGACGGGCCTTCTCTACACTGTGTACTCATTTTGGTTCAACCAATCATCTCTCAGAGCATTGTTGCCATTGCTCTTGTCATTGAGTCACTTGAGTGTGCTCCCACCAGTGACACTATTTCTGCTATTAAATATGAGGGAAAATCAGTTGTGAACCATTTAGTTCCTCATGCTTAGTCATTATTTCACTAACAATCTAGTGTTGCCTCTTTCAATCTTTTGGGTTGCTTGGCTATTTGAGTCAATGTTCATGAAAGTACATTCTTTTGCCTTTAGAGCATATGTACATGTATGTTATTGTGAGACTTGTAAGGCAAGCATCATCATGTTTTACCTCAAAAACAAATAAACAGAGTGCTTCTCTCTTTGCTCTTATACACTGATATTTGGACTGCGTTCAATCTCTATAAATGCCTAATTTTAGATGCTTTCTACTCACCAATCTCTATTATATCTGAATGACTCTATCAACTTAAAGTTGATGTGGCATCTTGCTTGTTCTCAAGGTTTGCTATCATGAAATAATAACACACTTCATATCTATTTAAAATTTTGCACTCTCATAAAAACCTCATTACTTTATAATACATGCAACGCGCCTTCAATACCTTTTTCATCTGTCTCATCAGCGTATTCTTCATCAGAAAACTTGAGAACACAGCCATTTGTATTGGCAAAACAGGATTGTTGAACATAATTGTGATTAATGATAGTGTGTCATATACACATTTCCATACGCTTAATGGAGATGTTTTTATGGCGTGCTTAGATCGCCTCATATTTTCATGATAGACAAACTCTCTTAACTGTTGATGAATTTGCTAGTGTCTTTTCCAGTTGCCCCACAAGTTTTGTGCATTATGTACTACTGTATCAGGATAAGTTCTTGATTCATATGATTTTTCTTCAAGTATTCCCAAACTCAAAATGACTATCTTTTTATGATTTTGCCACACGTTATAGCCGTATCTTTGACGATGTTACCTTTATTCACGAATATTCACACTTCTTCAATCATTCTTGGGCCAATGCCACAGCCACCATATGCTCCACCCATTGTCATAGGCACGCTGCGACCTTCATTACCAACCTCTGTAGGTGTGCACTCGTCACACATAGCGACCATTTGTTCACAGGGCAAAAACCATCTACAAATCAACCACCCCATCCTTATTTCATCTAGAATTACCTATTGCTCTATACAAAGGTAAACAGTCATCTACTTATCTCTCTCTTGCTCGTTTATTTCTTATAATTGGTTATCCCATATGTATCTTGCTTTTCTTGTCTTTATTTTGTTCCGTACTGATATTTTATAAGGTTATATTTGTGCTTCCTGGAAGAGGGTGATGGATAAGAATGGATACCCTCATCACTTGCAAAATACGAGTTAGTTTCATCTCCTATAAGTCCCCAGCCAGTTGTTTGTGGATGAGTTTTGACTATAGCTATCCTTCAGATAGAACAATTAAGCAATACAAAGAATATTTTGTTGCCCAAAGAGTTCACTCAGACCCACCTATAGGGTTGACTGTGTTGAGACTTTTACCTTCTAGCTCAACTTAGTAATCTCAACTTTGTTAATTGAAGCTTGTAGGCGCTCGAATGAATGTAAAAAATGCCCCTTTTCTGCATTATGATTCGAGAGATCTACATTGAGCAACCTCGAATATGTTGCTCAGGTGGAGATTAAAGTATGCAAGTACACAATTTGTGATTAGAAGCATGACAGTAGAACATGGTTTGGAAAAAAAAAATCAACAACTAAAATAAAAGATTGACTAAAAAGGCAATTCATTCTATCATTCTATACACAGCACTGCCCAGGCGCACTGCTTCAAAGAAGCATGCTTAAGCGCACGCCTTTGAGAGGCGACAATCACTCGCGATTTTGCTCACCCGATTGAAGTTCAACCCTCACGACGACAACGAAGGTGTCACGCAAGCCCCGCTGCCGAGGCGAAAGCGTCGTGCGAGCACCGCTGCCGAGGCGAAAGCGTCGTGCGAGCACCGCTGCCGAGGCGAAAGCGTTGCGTAAGCTTTGCAACCATGGCAGACTAGTCACGCGAGCCCCGCAGCCGAGGTGGAGTCTTTGTGTGAGCCCCTCAGTCGCAAAGGACTCGTCACGCGAGCCGCAGTGGAGGCTTCACACGCACGCGAACCCCGTGGCCGCAGAGAAAGCATCGTGTGAGCCCCGATGCCGCCGCAGTGGAGGCTTCATGTGAGTCACGGGCGGCACGTAACAATCTTTAATAAAATAAAATGTACATAAATAATTTAAATCAACTCCTAACTATATTAGGAATAATTTAAATAGGCTTAATTAAACTCTAATAAAATTATCTCATGAAAGCATCGTGTGAGCCCCGCTGCCGCCGCAGTGGAGGCTTCATGTGAGTCGCGGGCGGCACGTAACAACCTTTAATAAAATAAAACGTACATAAATAATTTAAATCAACTCCTAGCTATAGTAGGAATAATTTAAATAGGCTTAATTAAACTCTAATAAAATTATCCCATTAATTATATATATATATATATAATTTAAAACTATCCCATGCTTTTAATTAACATATTCCTTGCATGATTTTATTAGTGAAATATTTTGATAGAGATTTTCTATATATGTTTGAATTGTAAAAATTTATACCAAACACGCCTTACTTCGATAAGACTTAGTGTCTCACTTAGCACCTAACGCCACAGGCCTCACAACACCTATGCGCTTTTGGGCGCCTCGCACCTTAAATAACTATGATTCTATATTGGTGAGGCAAACGCCCTTTGAGACAATCATTCTTTCTGTGTATATCTTACCAACAATGATAGAAAGGGTATCCCATAAGTTAAAAAATATCTTGATGCTTGATTTATTATTAAAGATATAGGATTCAGGTCATCAATTTGCATGGACACCTTTATAAACCTTTTTAAAATTTTGAGAATGATTTGTCAACCCTCATCCTCAAGGTCAAGCTATCAGCACTTCAGAAAATGTTGTTGCTTCACATAAAGTAGGCTTCAAGTCCCAAATCAACTCCTTGAAACTTGTTATTCCACCTAAGGGTAACTTAGAGAACCATGTATGTGTTGCTCCCCTAATGTTAGGAAATTCTGAAACATCAGCGCATTAGGCACTAACCCGTTAAAGAACAAGTAGGAGTCAAAAGGCATGAACATATTCTAAAGGATCTGTGCTTTTGCCATATGTGTCAATATTTGGCATCTGTCATATGTGTCCACATTTGACATCTAAAAACATTTTAAGGTATTGGTACAAGGTGCAGGTTGCTTGGATCATTTTGTCGTTAATAATCAATCTTTGATGTTCCCACCTAGGCTCTCAACCACTGCTTAGACACAAATTCTATCTTATTCTTCAACACTATAATTTCACTTCAACTCCTCCATTACTCTTAACTCTGACATTGGCAATTTTACCCTCTCTCCAATTTCAGGAATGCCCTACCTAACATTCATATCATCATGTTTAGCTATGAGTTATTAAATCTCTCAGACTTCTCTGTACACCACTGTTGAATCCCTAGAGCCTCAGAGGTTGGAACCCGAGTTGTAGTGGAGCTTGGGGATGAAGAGATCCTGAGGTTTTGCCCTCGAAGATCCAAGTTCCCCTTTTATAGACCCCGAAGCATAAACCTTTAAGTTGTTCCCTTTTGCAGCACTATCTTTCTGCTTGGTCATGTGTTTACTCTTGTAGTCCGATCCACTTCCTTGAATCATGCTTCGTTCACACTGATTAAATCCTGCTCCATAAACGAGCACAGCCAACAAATAACTAGGAAAGTTGGAAATTTTACCCACGTTGAATACCAATAATAGATTAACTTGAGGAGAGAGTACTGGGAAACACTGAAAGAACGGAACACCTTGGACTGTCTGGATGAGGGTTGTCTGCAACCAAGAAGAATTGGTTCTCATTGTACTTTCTGGTGAGGCTGTTGTTCAGATGGAATGTTTGTTTTTTTTTTTATGTTGCTTTGTGGATAACTAAAGGACGCACAAACTTGCAAAGTTACGTCTTTCCTTTTGTTGGATCATGTATGTAAATTTCTTTGTAGTACCATCTCCCAGTGAAATGAAAAAAGGAATTCATCAGAACGCACAAAATCATGAAAACAAATTCCATTTTTGCGATTCAAACAAGTAAACTGTCAATGCAATCAACATAAACAAGGAACCTAACCAGTTCAGACCGCTAAAACTATGGGCTGCATCGATCAAATGCTGAAGAGCCGCCACCGGGAGGAACGAGTCAGCAGCTGCAGCAGCCACCTCGCCAGGCACAGGAACCGGAGGCAACGCAGCGACTGCGGAAGAAATTTCTACGCTGCTGTCCGACAAAACCACTGCGAGATCATCGACGCCGTCGTTCTCGCTGGACGGTCCGTGGCTAGAGGAGTAGCTCCGGAGGTGGCACGGACTGAGTCCCAGAGGAAGAGAGAATCCGAGATCTCTACTGCCGCCGAATGGGAAAACTGGTGATGGAAACGCGGAAGCGTGGCCACTCCGGAGGGATGGGATAGGGGGAAAATGAGGACGGTTTGGAGGCTCGGTGCGTTCGTGATCGTCCCGGCGGATGTGGGCGAAGGAGGGAGTTAGACGGCGGGAGAGAAGGTTGAAGTTAGAAGTGAGGGTTCTCCGGCGGCAGCCTGCCATTCTCGGAAGTGGAGGTATATGGGCAATGGCAATGGGTCGAGGAAGGGTTTTTTGTGCTTAAATACTTAAATTACATTTACCACTTTATTTTTCTTTTCTTTATTTTTTCAATAATAATAATTATTATTATACAAAGAAGACTCACAGTGTGATTTTTTATTTAGAATAAAAAAAATAAAATTATTTATTTAAATAAATTGAAACTTGTTTTTTTACAATCCAGTTATTCAATTCTTACTATTCTACTAATCACCGACTCAATTCCACTTAAGTTTCCTAACTATTAGGAATTGAAACCTTTCTTATTCAATAATCACGATATATTAAAAGGACTAAAGAAATTTTTTAAAGATTCTTGATCAATGGAGGAATAGAATTGCTATTTTAGCTTAAAAACTATATACCAAATTGAGTTTTTGCCAAAGAAAAAATTGTATTAATAAATATGTCAGAGAGAGGGAAAGGGTTCCTTTTTTTATTCAACAACAATTTTTACACTCAAATAGTTTATTTTCTCAAGGAAACATGTCTAACTTCAAAGGATTTATTGAGTATGAATATTTCCTCAATGACTATGGTGTGATTCGACCAAGGATCCCTTCCCCGTCCTACTTCCAGAGAAAATCAAGAGATTCTTCTAGTCCACATCTTTCGATAGGAGATGTTGATTATAAGAGTTCATTTTTGTCCCCTATTGAATCTTTTAGTGATGTAGGCTTAGTATGAATTAGTCTAGGACATTATTTGTATGGTAGGAATTTTGTGGGAGAGCATGTACCATGGCATCCTAAATAACATGGACCCTTGGACAATGTATAAGAGAATCTCCTTCGAAACTAGATTGTAATAGCAACTGATTGATGAGGAAACTATCAACAAGTTCTTTCTAAATTTCTTAAGAGAACGTGCCATGAAAACCCCTCCGTAGGAAGATACAAATTCATTGGAGTTTTAGATATTTGCAAATCAGTTAGTTGATCACCTTCTAAGATCTTGATCGAACAATTGTTGGAAGCAATTTGTTATATATATAATTCATGGAGGTGGATGGCGTTGGAAGATAATCCAATTCCACCTATTGTTTTAATCATAGACTTCATAAAGTTTAACAAATTACCAAGTCATTTTCTGATAGGAATTGTTGAGTTGATGTAGTTCCCGAAAATGATAATAAAGAGATATCCCACATTTCAACTAGAGTCGTCTACCAAACTATCTTAAACTTCGCAAAGGTTCTTTCAAGGAGCAAATGGATTAAAGTAAAGAAACTAAAGCCATGCTCTTGACATCCTTTTTTTTATTCTTCACACATCAAATATAATGAACACAGCAATTACTTTCCTTCGCCCCTAGAGTCCTCTTGCCATCAATGAACATAATGAAAAAGCTTCATGCTTTGTTTGAATTATTTGAGGGACCAACACATGCATTGAGTCTATCTATTCATATGGCTCCTTTCCATATGTTATTTGGGAGAGTTCATGTACTTCCACATAAGTTATGGACCATTCAAATCCACTAGTTGAGCTAGGCAAATCACAGACACGCGTTGGGGCTTTAAACAAAAGCACTAGTATTGTTTTCGCCAGAAGTGAAGCTTTCTTACTTTGCATGCACTTTGCCTTTCATCATTATTCGTAAGAGGAGAATACAATACAATCTCGTTTTTTCTCAAAATAATTTTTCATATTCTGTCTCATTAACTACGTGTCATGTTGAAAATCCTTAACACTAAGTCACATGAGATAAGAATAAAAATTACCCAAAAATCCTAACTCTGGAATTTTCTAGAAATCGAGACAAGTCTAGGTTTGATTTAAATATTTTCAGTATAAGTTTAAATATCATCATTTCATTTGTATGTAGATAAAATTTTATTTGTCCATAATTGCTTGGGTAAATAAAAATTTGATACATCCTAGATTTTTATTATTATTTTTGATAAACTTTATATATTTCAGTTTTTGGATAATTTCTGTCTGTTTATATTTTGAATAAGTTTAGGATTTTAGATTATGAGTTTGTTAATAATTGTTTTCTTTATTTTCTTTACAAGATAGTAATTTGAGTCTATATATTAGTATTTCTTTCTTTCTTTGAGTATTAGATTCTGAAATCTATATATATAAATATGTAATTAGTTGTTTAAGAATTAATCCTCTATTCTGAATAAAAAGTTTCCTTTTGGTGGTTTCTTTTTTTGTCTTTTCATCAATTCAGTATTTTCATTAACCGCAGGATAATCGCTATCCTATCTGATGTTAGTTAGTATCAGAGAAAATCAGATATAATAGAAGGTCGTCGGGGGTCGTGGTCGTGGTGGGCAGGTTCCAATGGAGGAAACCAAACACTGTGACAACAGTTGAGGAGTGAGGATTTATAAAGGCAAGTCATAGATTCAACCAGTGTCTAGCGGTAGTGCAAGACCTTAAATTGTGGCAAAAGGTGTTCGCTAGCCCCTAGTGCCTCCGCCAGCCTGTCCCCAAGCTAACACGAAAGAGGCGGTGCAAGATCTTAAAGCTCTTGAGGAAAGTGGTCGAGTTCGTGGCAGGCAGGTTCTGGCTGTGGAAGCCTCACAAATCGCAGTGCCTGAGATGTTAAAGTTTGAAGTTCTCTTATCCTAATTCTGATTCTGCTTTCAATAATCCATATCACAGTTGTGCTCAATTCCAAAAAAACTGTGGTTGTGAGGAACAGTACAAAGATATCGGGTTTCATGTTGATTTTCTCGAGTTTTCTAGTACGTCACAAACTAAGGGGTTTGTTGATTGGTTAATGAAGTGGAACATATTTTTTATTATGAGGACGTTCCAGATCAGCTGAAAGTAAAATTGGTTGCCTTCAAACTCAGAAGTGCATCATCATAGTGGGAGTACTTGTGACGCTCACGAGACCGACAAAGCAATACCAAGATTAAGGATTGAGAGAAAATAAAGAAAAAGATGAAAGATCACTTTCTTCCTTTTAGGTACACTCAAACTTCGTTTCAAGGATAATTAGGTTTTGCCATGGAGGATGATAGCTTTGTTGGACTTTCCGAGCCGCAAAAACCGCTTTTGCATTGCGAAAACCCGGAAGTCCGGCCACCGGATCCGTGCGAAAATTAAAAATAATTCTTGTACATGATAAGAACACTAGATCTACTTTAGATCTACGTGAAGGAAGACCATTACCTTCGACGCGTGCCCTTCGCAAAACCCGCTCGTCCACGGTGATGCCGGATCTCCAAGAGTGTAAGGATAACACTCCTCTAAGTGTATCCACACGAGCAATA
>JBAMIE010000016.1:7482914-7508828 GCA_037177295.1 Kaempferia parviflora | reverse complement strand
CTAGGGTCCTCGACCCTAGGACTTCCCGCCTAGTGTTTGTGACCTTCAGGACTTCCACCTACGTCTGATCCTTAACCCGTAGGATTTTTCGCCTGGCGTTCTTGACCTGCCAAGTCTTTCTACCCAGTCCCTCGGACCAGGACTTCATTGCCTAACCGCAGCTAGGACTTTCCACAACCTAGGGTTACCTCCCCTAGGACCTAGGGTTACCTCCCCTTAGGACTTTTCACTTGCCTAAGATCACTTAGGACTTTTCTACACAGTTAATTCAGCTTGTTAGATTAATAACACACCTTAACTTTGAAACCATTGTCATTATCAAAACCTAGGTTCAATCATTGGTGCATCCTGCACCAACAGAAGTTTCTTTGTTCTCTTGATGCTGAACTAACAGTTTGGGATATTTGTCCTTCAAGCATCTTCATATGTTTCTCTTGATTGTCAAATCTTGTTTGATCTCAAATTTCATCTCCTTATTGCTAGTTAAGAGATCCTCCATTATCTTTTCCAATCTGGATAATGTCTAATTTTGATTATTGATGGATGACTGCCCATATTCTTGATTGTTGTTTCTATAAGAAATATTGGGATGATTCTTCCAATCGACATTGTAAGTATTTGAGTAGGGGTTATTCTGACGAGAGTTGAAGTTACCAATAGTGTCACAATGCTCAACTTGATTTATATGATTAGTCATAGCTCCAAGTGGGCAACCTACTCTTATATGTTCATAACTCCCACATACATCACAAGTTGTAACAATAGCATTCATCAGATTGGTGCTCATCATTTCAACTTTTTTAGTGAGGGCATCCATCTTTGAAGAAATTAGATCAAAATCATCCACATTAAACTTCCCCGGGGCTAACATAGGATTACCACTATGCTCTGAGGCCCACTTATGGTGATTTATAGCAACACTCTCAATTAGCATATTCCAATATCTTTCCAAAATAGCATACTTCAACACTCCCCTTCAAGTTGGAGCATGAATATTTGAAATGCACAACTTTCGCAAATGAGATTGAAAGAGTGATTTTCCAAGTAGTTTAGCAAAGATATCCACAATGTGAGCATTTGATGGCGTAAAGGTAGAAATTTGACCCAATCAAATTCTTTCCCTAGCCACATGACAATCCATTTCAATATGTTTTGTTCGCTCATTGAAAACAAGATTTGCTGTAATATGTAGTGCTACTTTGTTATCATAATACAATATGGCATGACCCAAATTATTAATCGTATCTCAACCAAGTTAACTCACATGTAATTACTATCGTCATTCTATACTCTGCCTCTATAGAAGAATGAGAAATAGTTGTTTGTTTCTTAATCTTCCAAGAAACAAGAGAGGAACCAAGGAAAAAATAATATCCAGACACCAATCGCCTTATATTAGGACAACTTCCCCAATCAGCATCACAATAACCAATTAACTTAAGGTCTTTTTTACTTGAAATAAAAATACCTTGTTTAGTTGTTCCCTTTAAATATCTTAGAACTCAAATAGTTGCATCAAGATGTGGTTTGTGTGGATGATGCATGAACTGAGTAAGAAGATACACTGAATAAGTGATATATGGACTAATTGTTAAATAAATAAGTTTCCCAACAAGTCTTTTACATCATGAAGGATCTATAAGGATTTATCCATTGGTTGATTTATTCCATAGGACAACTGATTGGAGCAACTCCAAAAAGACCCATCTCATCAAACAGATCTAAGTGGTTTTCTATGTAGCCACTTATATTCCCAAAAAATATTTTAACTTTCCAAGGTCTTTTATTTGAAAGTGCTCATCTAGAAAACTTTTAAGAGTCCTAATGGCGGTGGTATCCTTTCCCGTGATTATCATGTCGTCAATATAAATCAATACAGTTATGAATGAGTCTCCATAAGCTCGTGTGAACAATGAGTAATCTATCATAGACTGCTTAAAATCGGCCTTTTGAATACCAATTGAGAGAAGCTTGTTTTAATCCATAGAGTGCCTTGTTCAAGTTGTGGAAACATGTGTACCTTCTTCATCTAGATCATCATGGAGAAAAGCATTTTGAACATCAAGTTGATGAAGAGACCAACCACTCACAGCAGCTATAGCTAGTAGATAACGGACGGTGACTAACTTGGCAATTGGCGCAAAAGTCTCATTAAAATCCAACCCATCAACTTGTGTGTAACCTTTAGCAACAAGTTTCACCTTGTAACACTCAATGGATCCATATGATTTGTACTTGATTTTGTACACCCACTTGCAATCGATTGGCTTCTTTCCTTTAGGTAAGGAATTAAGGGTCCATGTACCATTTTCTTCCAATGCTTGAATTTCCAAACTCATGGCTTCTCTCTACTTAAGATCTTTCTCAGCTTGGGCAAATGTGCATGTTAGGTTCAACAAGATTAGAAATATGAGATGTAAAGGCATGATAAGAAGAAGACAAGTTTTTATAACATATGAAATATGCCAAAGGATGACAAGTACCTTACCTGACCTTGTCATTAAAGATGATGATGAGTTTGAGGAAATGACTTGGTTTGGCACAATGGAAATCACGTAAGCAAAATGATGGTTGACGAATATGTTCTGATTTTTGTAATGTAGGTTCATTGGATTGAATTATAGGAGGTGATATGTTGGAAGGTTCATCAACAAGTTGCACTGTTTAAATTTTCTAAGTGTTTAACAATAGGAGATGTTTCTTTTTCAAATTAAATAGCATGATCATTAATTGGTAAAGGTAGCACCAAAGAGTTATCTTCATCATTTTATTTCCTAGAGTAAAAATGAAATATGTGTTCATGAAAAATAGCATCTCAACTTACAAAAATTTGTTTGGTCTCCGTATCATAAACTTTATATGCCTTTTGACCAATAGGATATCCAATAAAAATACATCTTCAAGCTCGTTGATCAAATTTTTGATTAGGCTTAGCATTGGTGGCAAGGCACAAGTATCCAAATACTCGTAAATGATGATAAGTGGGTGGTTTGTTGTAGAGAATCTCATATGGTGTTTTTTAGAGAGTAGAGGTGTAGGCATATAACTAATAAGGTAAATAGAAGTAAACACACTTTGCCCCCAAAAGGTTAGTGGTTGGTGTGATTATACATCTAAAGGCTCTAGCTACACTCAAGATATGATGATGTTTTCACTCAAATACACCATTTTGTTTGGGTGTAAAATTAATGGTGGTTTCATACATTATCCCATGTTGGTAAACAATTTGCATTGAATGAAACTCACACCCTCTATCTACTCAAAATCTTTTAACCTTTCTATTAAATTGAGTTTCAACAAACACAAAGAAAGATTTTAGAAAAGATCGCAACTCAGACTTATAACACATAAGAAAATCTGTGTATACCTAGAAAAATCATTCACAATGGTTAAGAAATAATGAGCTCCTGAATGGGAGGTAACTCAAAAAGGTCCCCAAATGTCACCATATTAATTTAAAAGATTCACTAGTAGAAACGGAACTCATATGAAAAGGTAGTCTTGTTTTCTTGGCTAAAGGGCAAACATTACAAACTTTATTTGAACAATAGAAATTTTTCGCTAACCGATTGTGCAAGATGCTTCAAAGGTTGCATGAATGGATAACCTAGTCATTTAAGCCAAAGATCATGTTATGAAGATGCATTATTGACTTTATGAATGGATGGATTTGATGGTGTAGAAGGAATGTTATGAAGATGCATTATTGACTTTAGGAATGGATGGATTTGATGGTGTAGAAGGAATGTAATTAAGGTCATTATGCTGCCTCCCCAAACCAATCATCTCTTCATTGGCAAGTCCTGTAAAAGACAAAAATTAGGGGAAAAAATGATCAAGTAATTTAAAAATTTGGTCATCTTACTAATAGATAATAAGTTGACATAAAATGATGGAACAAAAAGAACATATGTGATAGTAAGATTTGAACTAAGTTTTGTAGATCCAATAGAAGGTAAATTTGTGTTTTATTTTCATTAGATAATTTAACAAATAAATATGAAGGTATTTTGGTGTCTAATAATAACTTAGATGATGAAACCATATGGTCAGTGGCACCACTATGAACAACCCAATTCCTAAGAATTTTCGAATTAATATAGCATGAAGAGCAAAAGGAAATGATTGAACATATAGCATTTGCCTTTGGTTGAGTTTCACGATGGTTTCAAAGAGCCAAGAGTTGCTGATACTATTCATGTATGAAGCTTGGACTCTTTGATAGAGAATTATTACTATTCATGTGTGAAGCTTGGACTCTTTGAGAGAGAATTATTTGTAAAAGATTCCTTTTCCCCTTTATTCTTCTCATATTTTAGAGGGAAATCATGCAAGTGGTAACATCTATCAATGGTATGATTATTCCCATAGCAGTTGTTACAATATAACTTTGTTTTACTTTTATTTGATGAATGATTCCACAATGAATTTTATGTGCGTCTACCAACATGACATTGTTGGAGACAATCAAGTCTCTTTGTTTCTCTTCATTTAAAACCATGGAATAAACTCTCCCAATAGTAGGAAGAGGTTGCATAAAAAGTATTTGACCACAAATAACAGAATAAGATTATTCAGGCCCATAAGGAATTGCATTACCTTTCCTCTTTGTTCTTGTTGCTCTACTTTCTTCATGACACCATAAGTGCAAATTGGAAGATCATTATAGGAAGAAAGTCCATCCCATAAGTCTTTTAATTTAGTGAAATAGAACATAGAACCTTGTTGCAGCAGGTGATGTCTCTCTTGATTTGAAATATTCTAAGCGTATTGTTTTGGGAGAATCTTTCCTTCAAATCAGTCTAAACTTCAATGGCTGACTTAGCACAATCACACTATTGGCAAGATTGAATTCGATAGAATTGAGCCTCCATGATAAAAACCATATTATTGCACCTTTTCTATGAGAGAAAAGTTTCATCAGTCAATGCTAGTTTCTTGATGCTTCCATCGATAAATCCCATTTAATTTTTAGCACTGAGAGTTATAGTCATTGAATGACTCTAGGTGCCATAATTGTTACCATTCAAATGTTTGGTGACCAAAATGATTCCGGATGGATGATCTAAATGTTGAAGAAGAAATGAATCAGAAATGTCAACAACAACATTTCCTCCAACTTTGTTTAATGAAAAGAAGTTGAATCCATCATATTAGACAAATAAACTTTCCAAAAATAAATTGCTCTAATACCATGTAAAAAAAAGGAATATAGAGGAATGAGGAAACAAAAATAATATTAGAAATGTAGAAGAATATTCTTCTCTCTTGATTCTCGTATAAAACCTTTTACATATATATACTAGTTGGCTAAAAAGAAGAAAAAATAATAAATATTTGACATTTATTACAACAAGATAGATAGGAAAATAATGAGCTGGTAATCTTTTCTCAATAGAATATTTCAATATATTCTAATATCTTTTCGAAATAGCATATTTCAACAATGAGACATCCAAGACACCACAATACAAGGAGCTGTGGTGATATTGGAGAAGCTTGGAACATTGATCTAGCACTTCTAGGTTGGTAGCTATGACTTGAGATCATAGAGATTGAAGAAGATTGCACAAGAGGGATCATGGGACCAGGATTATTGAGATAGTGAGGACAACAACTAATAGAGGTGGACTCCATAGGTGACAAGGGTGAAGGATTGCATGTGGAAGAGCTGTGGGCTCTTGCACATCGAAAAACTGAGTGACTTGACTAGAAATGGCTAAATGAGTATGGGGTAGAGTTAAGTTGCAAGAGTAAGTCTCTAGCGATCTTGAGTGTTAAGTGATTTATACCTCATGGGAGATAAGAGTTGAACCCAACATGTGTTGACTCGACCTTAGAGATAGTCATAGTCAGGATCAATAGTCGACTCGCAATTGGCAATCGTCAATTGATGATTGGAAAGACCCAATACCCCAAGTGGATTCGAGCTTTGAGGTTTACCAGTCAATTGACTTTGGAATCTAGTCGATTTGTGGATGAGTCGGCTAATTAAATAGGCAGCCGATTGTGGACCAAAACCTCAAAGTTGTGATAAGTTGTAGTTTATGATTAGAGCAGTTGATGGCTATGGATTTCAGTCGACTGGAGGAAGAACCATCTAGGACAATCAATTGGGTTTAAGAAACCAACGAATAAAACAGTTCTATTTGTCGCTAAGTCGATTGAATAATTGACTGATGATAAATGACTAGTCCATTGTTGGCCAACGTGAAAAGCAAAGAGGAGGAATTGCTGCATGATAATGATTGGATCACGAGGACTAGTTGACTGATAGCAACAAACTAATCAGCTATTGGGTGATAGATAATAAAAGACATTGGAGGATTGAAGACTATAAAAGGGAATTTGTTGGGGTCTATAAGGCTATTGAAAATAAGATTGGTTAAGTTATTAGAGATTCTCCTTTCCCTCTAAGTCTTTATTGTAATTCTCTTATACTAAGAGGTTTCTCTATTTCTGATAGTTGATTGAAAAGAAGAAAAATAATAATTTTCTAGAATAATTCATCAATGGATCATAGGTCATAGACTATGAGTTTGAGGACCACCAAACCATATCAAATCAATGTGTTTGTGATTTTATAAGCTTAGATTTATAAGTTTGATTGTGCTTATATTTTATTTTCACAATTAATTATTTATGTGTTCTGATTATTGAGAGCAAGAGTAGAGATAAATGCATTTGCAGGTGTACAATTACTATTCACCCCCCGAAACCACTCCTTTATTTTAATAGGATCAATCAACATCTAGTCACTTGTTTAGGGGGACAAGAACCCTAACTATGTTGACATAGGTAGACTTCTAAAGGTAGTTAATGGGTCAAGAGTGGGATTGGTGGCATTGCAAATGACTTCTTTCCACAAAAGAATGGAATAACTCTTAGTTGTACAGAATATGTAGCCTTAGTTGAACATTCAACTTAGAAGTCTACCAAAAGGATGCACAAATTTAATATCTTGAGCTTTTCATATACATCCATATAGACGTACACACACCTCTGTAAAGGACCACATTATGTCTTCTTACACATGCCATAAAAGTCTTATCTTTCACACCAAAAGCTGCAAGATGCATACAAGTCAAAACAATCACATTTCCACATAGTGTTATCGTCAAATCGGCTTTTGTACGAGGATCTAATTAAGATTATAAGAAAATCCCAGCTTAAATACATTAATTGCTTGGAATTCCAAGATATTTAAAGTTCCTTGTTATATCTATCTATATCATTGAAAATCAAAATCATAAACAGATTAGTTTGAAGACGAACTGACCTTACCGAACTCGTGCGCCACGTCACCCAACATTTTAATTCCAACACGGCTGGCTGTGAAGTCCACGACCGCGAAAAAGAATAATGAAAACCTGAGGCGTCCTCCGTGGAAAATTGCAGCGATGGTGGGGACGGGGCGGCCCGAGGGGCGTCCATGTTCGCCTCACCTGAATATAAAATTATCAGTTTGGTGCATTAAACCCCCCTATTTATTTCCTCCTTAAAAGGGTATAAAAGACAAATTGGGGTACAATACAATTTTCCAATAATTTTTTCCATAAATTAATCTTTGAACACTTCCGTTTGACCATTGATTGCGTCCATTTTAGATTGATCGGCAATCGGAGATGAATTTTAAATAGTGAAAAGACCTTTTATTAATATTTTTTTAAATATTTATTTCTTATTTATCTCCGTCTAAGATTAATTTAATTTATAATCGATTACTAATGTGATACTTACTGTATCAGGTAAGTAATAAACTCTCATTTATTAAAAATTAATTTAATTTTTTATATCAGATATTAAATTGATAATAACAGTTAATTAAAAAATTGTTAAGATATGAGATTAAAGAGAACCATTAGTATATATTTTTTATATAAATTTTTTTTTACTAATATACTGCAGTTGAGTTTCGAACTTTAGATCTCTGGTTGTAATAATGTAATGAAAAATAATTTCAATAATACATTACAGTTGAACCTCAAATTCTAGATCTTTAATTAATAAGAAAAATTTTCAATCATACGTCCTATATAAGTTTTGAATTTTAGATCTTGATTGAAATTATTAATAAATATTAAAATTATTTTCGATGTGAAAGTAATAAAATATTAATATAATTTATTTTTGAGAGTTTGTGTGAGCTAATAAAAATTTAGATTCCTTAGTAAATAATGGGAGGATAAAATAGAAAATAAATAAAAATTTCCGTAGTCAATTGCAATACGTTATTTGAAAGGCCAAATTGAATTTACTTATACGGCGAGCGGCGAGACGGAATATGGAATTGTCTCCCGCACAGGGGTTGTCTCACGAATCCTGGCCGTTCGATTGAAACACGTGGCGTATCTTTAGCTGTTGACCTTCGGAACGCGGCCTCTAGTGAGGGTGGAAAAGGGGTATAAAGTGAAGGGGGGCTGGGGGGTGCGCAGCGAAAGGGGCCCTTCTCTATTCTTCTTACTCGGACTTCCTCCTCCTTCCCCGCTTTCCTTCTTCCCGTCGCTCGCCATTGCTCTTCGCCGGCGCATCGAGCTATGGGAATGCGGGCTGAGAGATTAGAAGGCGTGGCGTCGGGGGGTTTTAAGCGGAGGTGACGCTTTCCCTTCCCTGTGAGCCGCCGCGTCTGGCTGTGATGATGGTGTGAAGGAATCTCCGCGGCCCGTCTTGGGAGGGGCGGAGGATTGGTGATTGTAGTCTTGGAAGTGGCGTGCTGCTATCTCGCTTACTGCCAGTTGGGGTTGTCGCCTTTCTGGCCGGTGGCGTCTTTCTTTTGGCTTGGAACTGTTGGTTCCTGTCGGATCTCTTCCACCGAGGACTGAATTGGGATGGGAGAAGGTAAGGATTTTTTAGGAAGTAGATCCTTAAAACACTTTTCTCTGATTTGATAGGTGTTTTGTGATTTAGAATCTTTTCTTTCTTTTTCAATAATTACAGTATTATTTATTATTATTATTATTATTATTATTATTATTTTGAGGGAGGGGGCATGCCTGTTAGATTTGTATTTTCAGATATTATCTCTGTTTTTTTCCCGATTTGTTAGCATTTACTAGCTCTTGAACATTTTCTTTATGATCCGAGTGTGAAAAAATGATTGAATTTCGCTGGTTCTCCCTGATCTCTTGTTTGATCATCACAGTATGTTCTTGTAATTTTCCCGGTGGAAAGGATAGAAGTTTCATTTTCTTTCTCATATGTGCGTTGGTGTTTTTTGTTTAGAAACTCAAAATTTAAAGTATTTATTATTTCTAAATTTTAATTTCAATTTTTTTTATTAAAGGATATTATTCTTGAGACTCATTTCATAGGGGTACTTGAAAAGGTACTTACTATATAAAGATATTTTATGAGTTTTAGGCATCCAAATTCAGAGAGCAAGGCAAGAGAATTTTGAGGCTCTCCTGTGTACTCCCTAATGAATTTTCATATATATTTTCAAGATTATTTATTAAGTTCAATATTGAGAATGACCTACAACTAGTCTTCACATTGACCTGTTGGCAATTTAGATCATTGATTCTATATCTAAATCCAGGGTATTTTAGATCTAATTAATTTCTGTTGGAATAACCTTAAAAAGGATTGATTAATAAGGACCTTGAATTGCCCTTGATGTGGAGGTGGAATGTTCTCCAATTAGCATTAACTTTTTAGCACAACAAAGGTTGGATAATGAACATTGCCATAGAATTCATGGATGGAATCTTCATTATGTAATACAAAAGCAATTCTCTCTTTGTTCGTGTCTATCTTAGACTACATGTTCTTGATTTTTCCTCTAACCTAATGGGATCACCCTTCATGCGAGGCAAGAGTCCTACGTCTAATACTGAACCCAACTTGAAGTCATGGATCATAGTTAGTGATATTTTTTTTCTATTGTTGCTGCCCTAATATGAATAAGAAAAATATTTTAGGAAACTAGATTCTCGACAACCATGGGTTTGTGAAGGGGTTTTCATTACGTCTTTAGTGATGGTCCTTTTTCAAATGTTGGATTTGAGTAGAATTGATCTCTATCACTGATTTATTAATGACTAGGGTTAATTTCCCTTACAAATGGGAAAATCAAGCATTTGAGATTTAGTCTTGGCCATTGCAGAATTTTTCTTATAATAATTTTATAAATTGATCTAAAGGTAAGTGTCCATTTGAAGGTGTATATAGGTCTAAAGCCGGTCATCCCATTGTTTTGGTCTCATTACCAACCATTTTCTTACCTATCACCTTCTACCTTTATGAATGCTTTAGAGCTTTTCTGATTGTATTTGAGAAATAAATTTTATAAAATTAATGTTGATGCACATTGTAAACAAAAGTAATCCAATGTAGGAATCTCACGTAACACAAGCTATTGATGATTCAACTACGAATATTAGAAACAATCTTCTACAACATGTTGATTCAGTAGAATAACAGGAAATAGGAAAGCAAAACTCGTCATTCTCGATAAAGAAAACCGCGGTTGAATACTAATATTGATCAACAATGGTCCAAAAACAACTAAACAAATAGTTTAAATAGTCTTCAAAAACCTAAATAATCAAAAGACGAAAACAATCACAAAACAATGACAAAAATGTTCGAAGGCTCCAAAAAGGCCTTGATCAACTTTTTTTTGGCTGTTACGGGTTCCACCCGATAACCAATAGTAGATCTTTAAATGAAGTTCGATTTGGCGCATACAAAGTCCCGTTCTAATACCCGAGTCAAAAGATATGGCCGGTCAAAGTTTGGCAGCCCGAGACCGCATCATTCTTCCTAGGGTAGAGTAAATTATACATCGAATTGCACGCCACATCATCATTAGAAGAATCACCATGAAATAGAATCAAATGCTTCACATTGAAAACATCGGTAGTGCGAATATGACTAAGCTTCAAACGATATGCATTGGGGTTTATCTTCTTAAAAATCTCAATAGGATCAATATTCAACAATTTGTTGTAATCCTAGCGGTAAAACGATCCTTAAAACTGCCCATACGAAGTCACCTACATATATAGCAACCATGGTTTCGTATCTACTACAAATTAAATCGTGCTTACAAACCTTAGTGTCGGTGGTCCCTTTGTGTAGTTCGACTAGCTTGTTCCATAGGTCCTTCGCGCTGACTCCGTTGAGTTCTTCCATAGTCAAGCCGCATTGGAGGGTTTGAGTAGCATTTGCGCCATCTTTGATCTTTTTCTTTATAGTTCTCCCATTTGTCGCATCCAAGTGGTACTCTTTTGTTGTGGGGAGAATGAATCCAGTTTGGATTACGATCCACATGTCCACCTAGGTCTGCAGTGGTACTCCATTCGACCTTTCCAATAGTCGAAATCTTCACCTGAGAAGAAAGGCAGTTGCACCCTTTTTGATGGGTCATTAAAAAAAAAAAACAAAAAAGAGAGACTTGGTCCTGGAATAGTAGTGTTGGAGAAAAGAGAGCAAATAAAAAGAGAATACAGAAATGAAAAAAAAAAAACAAAAAGAAATCTGCTCGATTTGGTGGTTGCACCAATTCAGAGCATCTCTCTTTGATACCAATTATAAGATCGTTACAAGCGGATTAGAGGGGGAGGGGTGAATAGCGCATGTTGCTGTTTCACATTTTTCAAAAACTCATATCTTTTTAGTTTAAGAGATAATAGCTAAATAAACACAAACACAAAGATGGCTTTTCTTTTTACTTGATTCATAACCGGTGGTTGTTAGTCCAAGGCCCATAGTCTTTGACTCCTTCCGATGGATAATCTACTAGTATGCTCTTTCTTAAAGATAAAAGGTTCGCCTTTACAAAAGATAAGGAATGGGTTTACCGCTCCTATTCAAAAACAAGTACGAAAATATGAAACAAAGAAAACAATTTGAATACTGTCATAGATTCGGAGCTTGAGCACAATGTCGAAGCAGCATGTCGACATTGCTCTCAAAATTTCAGAGCAAGATGAGAATAGAAGATGATCGGAAGTGTGTATTGAGGCTTCTATTCGCAGCCTTTTTATAGAGTCTTTCCGGACGCTTGGACCAGCCCCGGGTGCCCCAATTCAGCCTCATCCAATCTGACTCCGTCGCGATTTATCGATCTCAGGGTGCCTGGCCCCCTTTCGAGCACCTGGATGGCTGATGTGGCATTTTCCCGACGAAGCTTTATCCGCCTTTTTCAGCCTTGACTTATCCTTGCCCCAATGCCATGAACCTTTCATGGTGCCTTGATGCTGATTAATTTCGTCACAGCTTATCTTGATCCCGGCACCTGAAGCCTTTCCTGCACTTGGATACCGACCACCTTCCGGGCCCTTGCACCCTATCTGGGGGAGCTCCGACAGCCTGAAACCGGTCCGGTCGACTAGAGTCACCAATCGCTTGATTTCAGTTCCCTACCCCCACAAAGTTAGCACAATAATTAAATATTAAAGATGACAGTTTTACAATTGTCTGGTCTCGACTTTGGATTTCTCATGAAACTGTGACGCCTACTATTCCCTTAACGGGAACTCATCCTCACCTTCTCCACTCAGGAGAGACAAACATCCGATCCTCTAGACTTGTTTGGATTTTTTGCTTAGCATTCGATAACCCATCGTCTTGCTAGATGTCTGGTCCACGGACTCATCTAGACTTTCCACTTCCAACTTTGCCTAGTATCCGGTCCAACTGACCTATTGGGGCTTCCACCTACCAGCACACTTAGTAAGTCCATTAGATCACAACATAGCTTAACTTTGTGCTTTTGCCAATATTAAAACTTAGATTTGATTATATGGTGCTCCCTATACCAACATATTTTTCATATTAAATTAATTTACTATTTATAAATTTATTCGTGGCTTCTACAATCTATGTAGAAGTGAAAATGAAATTAACATCCTTTACCACATATATTTGTCTAGACGATGTGAAGTTGCAGTTCCAAAGGACTGACATGTGTATTTATTATAAGATTCTTTCCTGCTACAAGATATCTTTATCCTAGTGCTATAATAAGTAAATGATCTTTTCCGTTGCAAGATACCTTTGAGTTATAATGAATAAAAGATGTTTTCGCTGTATTATAATTGAGTAAAAGATCTTTCCCACTATATGGGCCTGTCATAAGATATCTTTATCCTACCATACAGACTCTATAATGAGTAAAATATATTTTCCATTGTATTCTAATGAATAAAAGATCTTTACTGCTGTGAGATTTGTATTTTCAGATATTTTCTGTGTTTTTTGTTCTTCAATTTGTTAGCATTTACTAGCTCTTGAATATTTTCTTTATGATCTGTGTGGGAAAATGATTGAATTTTGCTGATTCTCCCTGATCTCTTGTTCAATCATTACAGTATGTTCATGTAAATTTCGTTGTGGCAAGGGTAGAAGTTTAATTTTCTTTTTCATATTTGTGTTGGTGTTTTTTGTTTAGAAACTCAAAATATAAAGTATTTATTATTTCTAAATTTTAATTTCAATTTTTTATTAAAGGATATTATTCTTGAGACTCAATTCAGGACATCTATAGTCATGGAACCTCTTCGAGAGATCCTTCGTTACCACATCCGCGCCACGTCAAAAGTAAAAAACTCCACCCATCTCTCCACTATCAAAAAACCTCTCAACAACTCTTTTATGGGCCCCACACGTTTCATTATATATATTTCTCATCTCTTCTTCATATTTTACATTATATATAATTAAATTTTTATAAAAAAAACATTTTTATTTCTGTTCTCTCCCACAAATTCACATTAGGGACCCTAACATTTTTTTAATATTTTATTTTTTTAACTGAAATAAAAAAACATTTAATTAAAAAAAAAAAGAACAAAGAAGCGGCTCCATAAACACGGAGCCGCTTCCTCGATATCACCAAAGAAGCTCCCCTCCCTCCCACTATGGGAGGAAGTTTCTTCAAAGTTGCCATGTCACCCTCTGTGGATGCTCTCATAAGGGCGCTTGAAAAGGTGCTTACCATATAAAGATATTTTATGAGTTTTAGGCATCCAAATTCAGAGAGCAAAGCAAGAGAATTTTGAGGCTCTCCAGTGTACTTCCCTAATGAATTTTCATCTATATTTTCAAGATTATTTATTAAGTTGTTCAATATTGAAAATGACCTCCAACTAGTCTTCACATTGACCTGTTGGCAATTGAGATCATTGATTCTATATCTAAATCCAGGGTATTTTAGACCTAATTTATGTTGGAATAACCTCAAAAAGGATTGATTAATAAGGATCTTGAATTGCCCTTGATGTGGAGGTGTAATGTTCCCCAATTGTCAACAAAGAAGCACGTATGATAATTGGTGGTCTAACTGGTACCCTGATACCAGACAAGTAGATGAACAGCTAGAAACAGTGGCTAATTTGTTGAAGACGTCGTTAGAAGGATGGCTTCTTTCCGTTTGTAAAAGGACAAGAAACTTTGCGGAAGTGGTGGACCCGCAAAGAATCAAATGACTCAACCCACTTACTCATGTCTCATATAAGCGTGACCTAAATAAGCTGGAAAGTAATCCCCTATATAAGGAGGAGTAATCCCCTTGCAGAGGCACAAGCGATCCTTGACCTTCACTTGGGAAATATTGTAAGAAGGTGTGTAAAGTAATACGAATCTGTGAGTTTCTACATCTCTTCTCCTTATTTCTATTATTTCGCATAATTCTCTTGCTCTCTCTCCCTCTCTCTTGGTATTGGAGCCAAATTCTAAAGAGATGACCATGGTAGCGTTCAAACCTTAAGGTTAAGGTACTATAGGAAGGGTATAAGGGATTAGCTTACCCCCTATCTTGCTTTGTTAGGTTACAACATCTTAAATCCTTGTTTTTAAGATTGTTGGTATTATGCAAACCAGGTAAGGCAAAAGAGGAGGTCCTAACTTGGCATATAGGCAGAGAAGCCTTGATAAGCCCAAGGGCACACCCCCGTGAGTACTACCTGGTAAGGAACTGCCCTATTCCAAAACCTTTGATAACTATAGATGTCTGAAACTTGGGAAAAAGCAATTCAGGAATGGTATGATAAATCCCGAACTTCCAACCTGGAGTACCTTGACCTTGCTTCTTTTACCAAAGTATCCACAAACCAGCTAGCAAATAACCTTGCCGTCATATATGACCGAACCTATTTATCCTCTAGGTCCATTTGAAAAACTTCAAGCTAATCTTCGAGAAGTGTCAAAACCTTGAAGGAGAAGTCCTAAAACTAAAAACTGCTTTGAAAAATCTGACTATTGTGTGTACAGATAATAAATCGTGGAAGTACGTAACCTGGTTGCGGAAATAGCTGAGCACCCTAAGTTTGTTGAAAAGGAAGCTTTGAAGTTAACGAAGGAGCTTAGTAGTAAGCTTGCAAGAGTGGAGATCTTACTCCACAAACTAGAGCAGTGGACTACTTCATAAGCAACTACGTCCTCTCAAAGAATACTATATCTTACAAGGACGCCATTAAAGCCACCGAGCAGATTGAATCCCTAGCTGTTGGATTCGCCAAACCAGGTGAATTCCAGGACCAGTCTAGCATTATCTTTCTAGCACAACACAGGTTAGATAATGAACAGTGCCATACAATTCATGGATGGAATCTTCGTTATGTACTACAAAAGCAATTCTCTCTTTGGTCAAGTCTATCTTAGACCACTTGTTCTTGATTATTCCTCTAATCTAATGGGATCATCCTTCATGCAAGGCAAGAGTCCTACCTCGTCTGATATTGAACCCAACTTGAAGTCATGGATCGTAGTTAATGATTTTCTTCTACGATTGCTGCCCTAATATGAATAAGAAAAATGTTTTAGGAAACTACAGGTGTTAACAAGATTTTCGACAACCACAGGTTTGTGAAGGGTATGTCTTTAGTGTTGGTCCTTTTTCAAATGTTGGATTTGAATAGAATTGATCTCCATCACTGATTTATTAATGACTAGGGTTAATTCCCTTACAAATGGGAAAATCAAGCATTTGAGATTTAGTCTTGGCCATTGCGGAATTTTGCTTATAATAATTTATAAATTGATCTAAAGGCAAGTGTCCATATGAAGTTGTATATAGGTCTAAAGTCGGTCATCCCATTGATTTGAAGTTGTATCCAATTCGAGAAATATCTAATGTCATGAGAAATCTTGGGATAATGGAGTTGTATTGTTTACTCTGAAATGATCTTATTTTCACTCTATAAAATTGATTATTATTTCTTTTATTGAAATCTTTCAATTAATTATATATTTTTTTCCTTCTAATGAATTGAATTATTCTTAGTGTTGCATCAATAGTATAGATAGAGTAGGATGATGCTAATTCATAATAAGATATAAGTTTATATCTTACATTTATTGCTACGCATAATGGTCGTTTTATTATATTAAAATTAAAATAGAGAGAACAATAGTAAATTTCTTGTCTTTTTTTAATGAAAAATTGCCATCAAATGGAAGATAATTTTTGTATGATGTGAATTGTAAATTGCCAGTTTTCATCTTAATTTTATATCAAGGCTTATTGTTATTAATTGTTAGGTGCCTAGCTCATCATGACTATTCTTGACTTTAGGAAAAATTTCGAGAGACATGTTTAAGATATACAAATATGTACCTAAACGATAAATAAATGCTTTAGATGATGTAAAACTATGACAAATACACATTACATAAGGAAGCAAAAGTCCAAAAAAGCCTTGGCTAGCCGCAATAAATAGGAAAAAAATTATTTAAATATAGATAATAATATAGTCGAGGATAGAGCTCAATGACATCGCAAGATCCATATAATCGATCCCACATAATAGACTAAGGTTTGATTGTTGTTATATCATTGTTGACTCTTAGATTCCACCTTTTCAACTGCCATACTTCTCTTATAATATAAAATTCATTCTTTTTTCTTTTGTAATAATTATGGTTTAATTTCTAATATAATAACTTAATTTCTTAACACTTTAATTTATTTTTAACAGATTAGATTTAACTTTTAATATATTTTCTTTCTTGCCCTAAAATAATTGTGAATCATACAATTCTAATATCTATGACTGAGGTCAATATATAAAAAAGTTTATTTTCTTTCATATTTCTGACTACTGCTAGAAATCTTGAAAGTGTTTTTCAATTGTTCTTTCATATTTGCTTTAGTGACTATTGGTCCCTTAATAGGTCGTAATGGGAAAACATTTGCTTTACTAAGGTCCTTGTGTGATGCCTATCTTCTAATCCCTGCATATGCTATCAATTAAACCAATAAAACATTGATTATATGCTCCAGTTAGATTATATTTATATATTTGTACACTAATTTGTTACAGTTACGTTTTGTGATAAAACTTTTCTGGTGGAAAATAATTGTAATATATCAAGCATCCTAACATGCATAAATAACATGTGGGGTTATTCTTACTTGTAATAAAAAAACCTAACTAAGAATAGATGATCCCCTGCACATAATTCCATGGTGGGAATGTTTGCGTGAGATAACTATTTTGTGATCTTAGGCATGTAATATTTTATTTTAAATTATTTCGAACCTTATATTTGGTGCACTTATCAATTTAGCTTGCTCTTAGTTGAATGCAAACATGCATGAACAAATAAGAATAGATACAGTTTAAAATTATAGTTTATCACGTTATAACATGTTAATTAGTTGTTACCGATATGCTAATAATGTTGTGCACGTATAGTGTGATACTAATATATAAATAATCATGCAAGATCTTATTTATTTTTGCATGCGTTTATACTTGTGCACATAATCTTTTTTGTTTAGCATGCATATATTTGTGATACTAAAATTCTACATTTTATAATATGCACAGTTTGTATTATCATGCTATTTATATACATAGGAAGCTAAAGTACTTGATCCATTACTATGCTGATTAGCATAAGTTGAGTGAAAAGAAAATTAAAATATTATCTTATTGAATACAAAAATAGGACATCCTATTAAATTCATCTAGCAGGTTTAATCTATAATGGGCCGTCTAGTGATGGTAACCCAACTTTTGTAACAAGGGATCCATTGACAAAAGGTCAATGGCTAATAACAGGCTAATTAGTTTGCCAAGAAATGTACTTTAAATAATATGACAAAAATACAATACTCTGTGGAGTTTAAATCCCATTCCATTCTTTCTTGTGGCCACAGTTTAGTACTACATATATAGGCAAACTTGAATAATAGCTCCTAAAGAGATCTGAGGTGGTAATTATCATAGAATGTGAATGTGCACATTCTTGGTAGGGACTCTCTTATATGTGAGTATTCTTTTACTGCCACGGCCAAAGACAGATAATACTTAGATGCTCACATAATGACCATTAATGTGAAAACTAATCAACTAAAGTTTCTAAAATATATGTTTTTAAGCTGATGTTTAGGTTAGAGGAATTACTCCAAACTTTTTCACTTGGTTTCCTTCAAATGGAAGCTATTATACTAAATGATTGTATTGTGTCTCATTGGCTGTATAGATTGAGCATCATAATTTCTTTCTTTTTATTAGATTTATTTTTTAAAGTTTGTTTGGGAATAGTTGGAAAAGTTTAATAAATAATAATTAATTAAGGACATTGTATTGTTCTTGACATGGAGGTGTAATGTTCACCTCGAAGTTAAGAATTCAGTAATTAAAAATTAATAATTTTTAATGAATATTGTAATATCATTAAATTTCCTAACCGTGCAAAAGCTTATACAAAAGAGGTCTGGTCTTCACTAAGATTACCAATCCTAACCTTAAAAAGATATTTTGTCTATTAATTTTTATTTCCCCAATTTCTCTTGATTTTGCTGCTATGCAGCAAAGGGAATTTCATCATCCTTTCCATGATGGTGCTTATGGGAAGGTGGACAAGCCAATTGTATTTTGGGGCAACATTAATCAACTATTATTAGTCGACCTCACCTAGTGGGATAAACCTTAATTGTTGTTGTATTAATCAATTTTGATGTATGAGGGTTAGCAATTTGCCTTGGGAAGCATTTACCTGCATCCAAATTTGTATTTTTAACTCTTTTTTTGTTCTAATTTATTGTTATATAAATTTGTTAGATTATTTGGTTCGTGCTAGGTGTCCTTGGCTTTATTTTTTCACCATTAATTAGAGAGTTTGTTTAGCTTTGAGTGTAGGAATCTGAGAAGACTCTTGGAAGACTTGGATTATTGGGTTTTAGTACTGTGATATTATTTTCAACCTGCAAACTTCGGAGTGTCTATCCATATCAAATGAACCCAGCGGTCTAGCTCAAATGTTCAAATCATTGTGTTATGGCCTTCTGACCTTTTCCCTGCTATTGTCTGCATCTGCAATTGAGATAGGGTACCAACCATGCCATTGCGATGGAGGTGGATTTTGGAATGTTGAGAACATTTTCCAATGTCAAAAAGTGAGTGATCTATTGATTGCTGCTGCCTACTTCTCTATTCCGCTTGAACTATTGTACTTTGCCACATGTTCCAACCTCTTCCCCTTCAAATGGATTGTCATACAGTTTGGTGCCTTCATAGTGTTATGTGGACTGACACACTTGTTGAATGTGTTCACATACGAACCCCATTCATTCCTCTTGATGCTAAGCTTGACCATTTCCAAATTTTTCACTGCACTTGTATCATTTGCCACAGCCATAACGCTCCTGACCTTGATCCCTCAGCTTTTGAGAGTGAAGGTGAGGGAAAACTTCCTGAGAATAAAAGCCCGGGAATTGGACAGGGAGGTTGGCCTGATGAAGAGGCAGGAAGAGGCTGGTTGGCATGTAAGAATGCTTACTCAAGAGATTCGTAAATCTCTGGACAGGCATACCATCTTATATACAACTATGGTTGAGCTTTCAAAGACATTGAGCCTACAAAATTGTGCAGTGTGGATGCCGGATGAGAATAAAAAAGTGATGTACCTAACTCATGAGCTAAGGTCTAGGAACACCTCTGATTTGTACAGTCATTCTATCCCTATTGATGATTCAGATATATTAGAAGTTAAAGAAACCACTGGTGTGAAGATTCTCAGTAGTGATTCTGTGCTAGGCTCTGCAAGTAGTGGAGACAGGGTCGCATCTGGAGCAGTGGCTGCAATACGCATGCCAATGTTAAAGATATCCAACTTCAAAGGTGGAACCCCAGAAGTTGTCGAAGCAAGCTATGCAATACTGATTCTGGTCCTCCCCAAGGATACTTCGAGGGATTGGAGCAATCAGGAACTAGAGATTATTGAGGTGGTTGCAGATCAGGTTGCTGTTGCCCTCTCTCATGCTGCACTTTTAGAAGAATCACAAATGATGCGAGAGAAGTTGGCGCAACAGAATCGAGATCTGATTAAGGAGAGACAGAACACTCTAAGGGCAAGTGAAGCAAGGAATCAGTTCCAAGTTGCAATGAGCCAGGGAATGAGAAAACCCATCTATTCCATTTTGGGTTTATTGTCCATGATGCAACAAGAACACTTAAGTTCTGAACAAAGACTGATTGTTGATACCATTGCAAAAAGTGGCAGTGTGGTTTCAGCATTGGTCAATGATGTGATGGAAATTTCTAGAATAAACGGTGAGCAGGTGTCTTTGGTATTGAAACCTTTCCACCTGCATTCTATGATCAAGGAAGCTGTAACTGCTGCAAGATGCCTTTGTGATAGTCGGGGATTCGGTTTTGGATTTCAAGTGGAAAATGAAGTGCCTGATCAGGTTGTTGGGGACGAGAAGCGAATTTTTCATGTGATACTGCATATGGTTGGTACTGTTCTGAATGGGTGCATTAGTGGAAGAGGGTCCCTTATGTTTCGAGTTATGAGGTATGATGGGATCAAAGATAAAGAAGAGCAGGAATGGTCTGCATTGAAATTGAACTTCTCTGATGGTTATGCTTGTGTGAAGTTTGAAATTGGATTAAGTAAATTAGAATTTGAAAGATTGAGCTCATCACCAGTTCAGCATTCTCGGATAGCTGAGTCTGAAGGCTTGGAGATGGGCCTTAGCTTTAGAATGTTCAAGAGGCTTGTTCAGGTACTGTTTAAATCTTTTCATCCCTTATTATTTTAAAGTCTTTTATTGCAATATTGTTTCTGATTCTTTGATTCAGAGGAAACCTTATTATTTTTCAGATATTGGATATTTTTACCCCCATTATGCTACGGATATAACTACCTATTTTCTGTTTCTTCTTTATAGGTTGCATGGGCTAGTCTAAATTCAAAACATTCTAGCTACGAATTTTGGAAGTTGTATCTATCATCTTTAGGTTTTCTTATGACTTCATAGAATATATCATCATCTTACCTTATTCTGAATTGTTGTCAATCTTGGGTCTTAACATCATCCCTTGGGTATAACCAGGAATGGTCTTAGAAGTATCCATCAAGTTATGCTGTAATATCGTTGAACGAAGTTAGAAGACACTAAGCCACTAAAGTTCCTGATTTCTTACTCTAGATATCGTTTCAGTTGCATTACTGCATTAGATCTACATCTTAATGCTAGTTCACCAAAAATATCTTGGCATTGGTTGAGAGAGGAGAATGGCAAGTAGCAGCCATTGACACTTTTGCATGGGATGAAACTGAAATTGTCATCTCTACACAGAAAGCTGCAGTACATGTGTTTGCCAACCTGATCCTTCAGACAGAAGCACCTAAGCACCTTATTGGTAGTTTTGATTTGTAATTCATGCATTTAGGGGAATTACATAGTTGACTCACTATTCCAACCAACTTATATTCTAATCAACGTTAGCTTTTTAACTTTATTTCATGTTTTAACTCTAAGAATATAAGGAACATTAAATCCTAAACAACTCACTTGTCTTTCTTTTCATCTAAAGATGATGCAAGGAAATACCTGGGAATTTAAGAACTCCCAAGGCATCACAGAAAGCATAGCACTCGTTCTTCAATTCCAGTTGCAACTGTTGACCCGAGTACCAGAGAGCAGAGGATCTTTTGAGCTGCATTCTACATCTTCCACGCCCAACTTCAAAGGTCTCAGGGTTCTGCTAGCTGAGAGTGATGATACCAATAGGGCTATTACTCGTAAGCTCCTTGAGAAACTGGGTTGCGGTGTCTCATCTGTCAGCTCTGGAATTCAATGCCTTAGCTCATTTGGTGCCCCCGTCACACCCTATCAAGTCATAGTATTGGACCTTCAGATGTCCCAAATGGATGGTTTTGAAGTAGCCATGAGAATCAGGAAGTTTAGGAGCAGGTCCTGGCCTTCGATTGTGGCTTTATCTGTGAGCAGAGAGGGTGACATATGGGAAAAGTGTCTACAGTCTGGGATGAATGGCCTGATAAGGAAACCTGTAACATTACAGTCATTGGGAGATGAACTATACAGGGTCCTCCACAATTCATAGAGGCTTCAATGCACAACTAAGCACTGATGAGGTCCATTCCTGGGCAATTCTCAAATTTCCCCCACCTTTTGTATTTGATAGAGTTTTGTAACAGCAGTGGTGTACCACCGTGCACACTGGAAGCATGTATACAGGAATCCGTTAAGGTTTTTTTATTCAACCAGGGTAGATCATACCAGTAGAATTGAACAGACCTCTTCCGAACTCACATGGAGTAAACTTGTTAAAGTCCAATTGACAGATTTGTACGAGGATTGCAGCTAGACTGTGGAGGATATTGCAAGTCTACAAGGATTTATCATTCTTCTTAATCTGCAAGCAGATTTGCATCTCACCAGTTATGCTATATGGGAATCTTCAGAATTCTCAAATGGAAATGGGTCACAGCATTCAAACACACATTTAGAAGAAACATCCTAGCATGGAATCCGCAACACTGAAGGTCCTTCCACGCAGGCTTGATGGCTTGGGGCACGATTTGGTGACTTATCAATAAATCCACAGTAAATTCAACGTACCAAACAATCTCCATGTCTGAGTCGATGCTGAATGTCAAATGGTCTAGGTCTTGCCAACCACCACTCGAGGTCATGTGGATAATTATGAGGTGAAACTAGGAACCAAGTATTTTCTTGGTAGCTATAGTAATTATTATGTTCGTACTATTTTTTCATAATTGTAATTTCTGTATTTTCATCACTACAAATTCCACTTCTTTATTAGGGTCTTGCCTTCCCTTTATCAGCTGAAAAATGAAATCGCAATCCCTCAGCTCCTTTTTATACACCTTCAACGTCTAGAAATCTTTTACAATTTTCTCTTATAAAATTATATTTGGTATACAAAATACACAAATAGAATAATTGAAATTACGAATTTCCATGGTAATTTTCCAAATGGCGTATCTAAAGTTGAGATTACGTAAAATGCAGATTTGAGAATGTCTAAAAGACGCACTTCTTTTCTATTTTACCCCTTTATTAAAGTGGATTTTTTTTCTCTTTCCTCTCTCCTTTCTTTTTATATGTAATAATTTTTTTTTTCTTAAATTAAATTAAAACTTTTTCTCTTCTTTCTACTTAGTATACATGCAACATGTTAGAGTTAAGGAGATGAAAATGCATCCTTCATCTTTTTCTAGCCCACTCAAATTTGGCCATTAATGAAGGAAAAGGAAGAGTTATCTTCCTCTTATAAAATTGCATCCAAAGTCTAAGAAGAGAGACAAGCTACGTGTGAGGTTTGTGAAAGGATTTGTCCCGTGTGTAAATGTCTCTGTGCAAAGGTTGGTCTGTGTGCACGGGAGAGAAGGGGTTGTTGCAAAGAAAATTCAAGATTGGTTTATCCAATTTACTAAAGAGGAATTTGATTTGTAAATCTTGAGAGAGATGGTTCAATTTTCGTGATGCTTCTTATCGACGGTAAGTTGTTCAATGCAGCATCATTCTCCATGTTCTTCCAAGCACTATAAGTTTTTCATTTTGTACGAATTGTTCCTTACTAACAACAATGGTATCAAAGCAGTTTATGCTCGGCTAGAAGAAATCCCTCGTCGGCGACCACATCACAAAAGAGGCTACACGCTGTGCAGGTAAAACTACGACAGTGTCACGATTTTACCATCGTCGGGAGTGGGAAACATGGACACCAGGGTGACCACATCGAGTGGTTGGCGATCGGTTTCCATGGCCAAATAGTGTCGGCGACTGCCTCGGCAGGCCGGCAATTGGCCACCGTGGTCAGTGACCTCTTGTTCGTTGTGACATAGACAAGTTTTTTTCCTTGAACTGTTCCTCCTAAATCATAAATTTTAAACCCTAAATCATAAATTCAAAATAAAAAAACGTGACGAACTGTTTGATTTTGTTAAATCAAAAATAAAAGAGAAAAAAACGTGAGCATTTGTTCTTGGGTTCACGTTTTTTTTTTTTGTTTGTTTGTTAAGGAATAAAAAAAAGAGAAATAGATTTTTTTAAAAAGAACGTTTTGGTTTCAACCAATTTAGTTTGAATCAGTTTGGTCCAATCAAATTTCGATCTAGTTTAGATTATTAGTTGATTTAATTTATCAGCCTGGTTCAAATCATCAGTTGGCTTAACTAGATCAATTTGGTTCAATCAGATCCCGTCTGGTTTAAATCAGTGGTTGGTTTAACCAGACTAGTTTGGTCAAAATGAAAATCGATCTGACTAAAATTGATCAAACGAGTCTTGGTTTGATCAATACGTTTGGGTTAGACTTAATGAGTTTAGGTTAAAAAAATAATTGAATATCCCAATTAGATTAGTTCAGAACAAGGGACTAAAGCTAATGTTTAGGGTCCAATTTCTCAATTGACTAATCTAGTGTGTCAGTCAACTGGAGCTCTTCAAAATAAAGAAAATATAATTTTTCTTATTTGCGTATAAATTATATATGTTTATTCCATGCATATGTAAGAATTGAAATGTACCGGTATTGTTACTGGTTTTGTCGGTTTTGTACTGACATTATTGTTTTCAATTTCAGATGCCACGAATGATATGCACGATAACCCGTTGTGATGTGATAGAATGAGTTATAGGAGGAGATTCAAGAGATCAAGTATGACCCGGTTTATGGAGTCAAAGAACACATTGGACGGCTTGATAGATTGTTCTAGAAGCTTGAGCAGGAAGAGATTCCCATTCTTGACAATTATAGGATCTGGGCTTTGATTCGTTTACTGCTGAGAAATAATATATATATATATATAATATTAATAGAATAATTTTATTAAATTTTAATTAAATCTATTTAAACAATCATAGCTAGGAGTTGATTAAAATTATTAACTTAAAGTAATTGAATTAAACCTTAACTTATAACTTACTCGCGTATCCTGTTTCGGCGACGAGTTCGGACGCGTCACCACGTCTAGGCGATGCCTCCGAGCCTGTCGCTAGGTGGGTAACACCTCCAAGCTCGTATCTAGGCCGGACGATGCCTCTGGACCACACGGTGGTGAAAGAAAGTGAGTTACTGCCTAAAGCACCGACTCAGCCTGAGGCGATGCGGTTGATGTTGCCTCCTGCCTAGGTGGTCATCTCGACCACCATTTAGAACACTGACTGTGCTAGTGTCTTTCCTAGTGGAAGTAATAATATCCTATCAAATACAACCACTACCGTTAGCCCTAGTGGGAGTGGTATTATCTTATCTAGTAAAGTAGAATTCAGTTGTTATTACTGTCACTATATATGGATAGTATTAAGTTCATATTGATAAAATTATATAATAGAAACTGTTGTTATATACAAACAGTACTATTTTAATGAAAAGTTATGTTATATGTTAACGAACTTGGAAAAAAAAATATATACTAGAGGAGTCCCTCCCGAAAAATTTTAGCAGCATCTCCCTTGTACGGGTGACAATATGAATCCAGAATACATAACTTTTCCCCTCGGCTAACACGACGGAAATATATAGACAAGGAAATAAACATTCCACGCAGTTTATATAATCACAACCACGCAGTTTATATCAAAATCAGCCTCTGGTTGACTAGAAAGAAACACGAAAAACATCGCAGCGGAAAACAAGGGTAAGTCACCCACAAAACCAAAACGACAAAATTGCTAGCCAG
>JBAMIE010000016.1:7432521-7446872 GCA_037177295.1 Kaempferia parviflora | reverse complement strand
GTGCCGGTATTAAATCAACTTAAAAAAATAAAATGAAAAAAACTTCGAGTAATTATTATATATTATAATAGCTAAATGTAATTGCTATAAAATAAAGATAGGTGGAAAAATCTTTTGATTTTGTTTTTTTTTTTTGAAAAATAGATGCCGGCGCCTTTTTCACTTTTTGCCCTGACTAAAATACACGCGCTGTATTTGTTTTTTTTTTTTCTTTTATGAAAAAATACCGACGGTGTAGAAAATCTACGGTGAGGAAGAAGAATAAGAATGACCGATATGACCATTTGTGGATGTCCGCCTGCCGCCACCATCGTCGCCGGCCATGCCCTCGCCGTTCCTCGGCCATAGCCGCCGGCTACTCTCCAGTCATGCGTTGGCTCTCACATCCCTCTCCCGCTCCATCTCCAGGAATCCCGTCAGTTCCTCTCCCTTATTCTCTCTTTATTGTGTTTTTTTTTTCCCTAGCCTTTCTCCATAAAATGAACTTTTGCTGGATGACAGACGGGACGGAACCAGCAAACCCTTGCATCGTCGGTGACCAGATCGGGGACGGCGCTTCACTCCGGTAACTTCACCACGGTCCGTCTGATCCCGGCGGCCGCCGGGGAGGGAAGGTACTTCGTTGTCAGAAATTTGCATTCCCGAAAGGGTACCAGGATACCCGCCTCGATCGACCATGTCGTCAACTCTGCCCTCTGCACCACGCTATGTCGCGATGGAGTGAGGGTGCGCACTGTTGAGCATCTCCTGTCCGCGCTGGAGGCCTGCGGGGTCGATAACTGTCGGATTGAGATCGATGGTGGTGAGGAGGTATTGAGTTCCACCATTTCGCATTGTCTGCCATCTATGATATCAAAGAGTTTGAAGTATTGTTGCATGGTTAATAGCGAGTTGTTATGATAATATAGTTTTCCTTCACTGGGCTTTGGCTCAGAACTGGGCAGATAAGGAGAAAGGTGAGCTGATTAAACATGCAGGTGATAGTCATGAAATTTTAAGTAAAGTCGAGATTAAATTTAGATGTATGCTAAAAAAGGGACTTGTGGACCAATTTCTTGTTCCCACTCTTTGCTAACCGCTCACCACTGAACAAACTCCTATTAGCATTGTTGAATCATCTTCTAGATAGAGAAAGCATCACTGAGTCTCTTAGTTGATAGCAATGCTTCAACTTCCCTTTTGCTCTGGCTGTTCACTTGTCACAAAAGAAAAATGCTATTGCAAAGCCATTGTGGAAAATTTTATAAGACTTTGTGACCATTGATGCAGGAATCATTAATAGAATAAAGAATGATCAATCACAATTGGGAGGAACTTCTCAAATATTATTATGACTGTTTTGGAAAATTTATATGTCTATAGCTTGATCATCTGTGTTATGCTGTTATGGAAAAGGTCTAATCCTAGGAGATTATTTTCACTATTTGTTAAGTCAAAGGGCTAGTTAATAGATTCATTAACCAAGTCTTGGTAGACTTCTATACAATTCCAATATGTTTTACTACGACATCCCCTCACACCTTCAATATATCTAAAAATGACAATAAATTATGAATATCACTAATAGATTTTATAGTTACCCTAGATGACTTGATTAATGTTGAAGGCGTGAGGGATAGAGGGACACTAGACTAAACTTTAGGTAACATAATTGAAATTAGTTTAAGATATCTGAATATTATTAAAGATATAGTATTACAAAGGGTTCAATAGAAGGATAATCCATAAAGTCTATCCCAAATAATTGGGACATGATTATGAGGATGGCATTTCATATGAGGACTACGCTTTACTTTGAAATCAATAATAGGAATTTAATTAAAAACAAATGTGTATGATCTATCAGATTCTCTTATGCATGCTATTCTGGTTAAATATATCAAGAAAATCTTTATTAAATGGTCTTGTTTCTTGACATTTCATTCCTACATTGTACCGTGGGATTGTTTGTAAAGAAACAATTGCACTTTGCTGTTTATTCTTGAGATGCTGCTCCCTTTATCTTTTTCCTATTTATGTAGTCTAATGCCAAGATAGTTTCGGGAGGCATAGTTGAACTTATTTCAACTAACTCAAAAATTTTTAAAGGGATAGCTATTGACTGGTTTACTAATAAGCAGGTTCCTTTGTTAGATGGATCAGCTAAGCAATGGGTGGAGGCAATAAAAGAAGCTGGGTTGTATGTTGCCAATGATCACAATGGCTGTAGTTTGGAAAAACTAGTACCAAAACTCCGTGAACCACTTTATCTCTGGCACAGAAATTCTTTCTTGATTGCCTTTCCTTCTCCAAAAATCCACATCACATATGGAATAGATTTTCCCAAGGTATTGCTTGTATTTACCTCTTTGGTTTATTTTGATCTTCAGCTTTCTCGAGTTCATCTGAAGCTCTTTTGTATCACTACATTATTGTGATCTTTATCACTATGTTTGGAACCCCCCACCCATCTGAAGTTCATTTCGCAGCTTATATGATATAAGCTACCTGACATAAGAACCTAGTTGAATAGTTCAGGCAAGATAAAAGTTTTTGCCATTCGTTCAAGATTCTGTGGATAAACAAAATGGGGCATGGGAAATATGATTATGTTCTATGAACTTGGCTCATGTTTGCATGATTAACATTTAACAGATACCAGCAATTGCCACCCAGTGGTTTTCTTCTTTCGTTGATGAATCTATATACTGTGAAGAAATAGCTTCTGCAAGGACATTTTGCATCTATGAAGAGGTTTGCCTAATTCTCAATTTGCCAATATTCATTTTCTTTTGCACTTGTTCTCTATGAACAAAATAAACAGAGTTTAAATATCCATGATTTTTTACTACAAATTTTTTCGGACATTGTTCAACATGATAGGTAATACTCATGAGTCTTGTTATCTAACTAAGACTGAATTAGGAAAGCTTTAAATGTCAGTGACTAAAACTAGATGCACCTCGTCAGGAGTTGGTTGATGTCCCTTCCAGGAAAGTTCTGAAAACCAAAATATAAGAAATGTAATAAAAAGTTAATAAAACAATAATTTGTTGAACAATAAAAACTGTGCATTTTGTGGTATGACTACATCCTTAGCTGATATCTATATATATATAGTAATGTTCTAGTGTGAAAGAAAAAAACAATCATCACTATAAAGTCTTATCCTATTTTTAAAACCTCTAATGCTAATTGAAATTTGTCATCAAAATCACACAGACATAATACTTCATTATCATATTTTGACAAAATGTATAGCTGTTACTGCATTTCTTGATTTACTTTGGTATTCATGCTTATAGTTCCTGTAAAAAAAGGGAGAAAAAACTAAGTATAATTATCATTTTAGAAATTAGCTATGATTTTATGAGAAAATATCTTGTCAGATTCGTAACATGAAAAAAAAAACAAAATGTTTGTAACTTTTAGATAGTTTGATAATAAGTATAATGTTCATATTATTACAAATCATATAGACATAAAAAGGGTTTATTTTGTTACACTATGAAGAAAAATTTCTACAATCAAAACATTTTATAATAGGAAGACTATAATTTAGACACAAACTTAAAACTTAAACATTTTCACATTTAATACAACCGATTCCTATTTTCAGCTACAAAAAGTGTTGATTGCTTTATCATGCTTTCAAAATTTAGGATTAATATGACTTATTTGTGCTGTAAAATGTTTATGATGTTCTCTACATTCTACATTTTGCTATTAATTTGAGCTAAAAAGATTGCAATCTTAAACAAGTACTTATGGGGAAAATAATATAATCTTCACAACCCACTTGTTGCTTGTAGCGTGCACCCTAGATGTTTGGCAAAACGCTTGCCCATATTTTTGACCTTCAAGGCCACCGCCTAATTAAGGATCACTGAGAAGTAAGAGTTTTTCGTTCATTGGATTTAATGCTCTCCCGATGTACTATGGTGATGTTTTGGTGGTGGGGGGCACCCGACAACCCCAATAGAGAACATGTGACTTTCGTACTGTGCAAGATCTCACAGTAGGTGATGAGGCCTTATCGATTGTGATGGAGATGAAGACATTAAAGTGGGAGTTCTAATGCCAAACAAGCTTGTTGAACAACTACTTACGGAGAAGATGAAGGCATGATAAGAGTATGAGATTGTGTTGGGTGAGTCCAATGTCACTGGAGCATATATGGATTCAATGGATTCAATGCCTTCCTCTGCCTTACTTTTAATTGAAAATATTTGCCATTACTAAATAACTTTAATCACTCTTGAATTTATTTTGTGTGTACTCTTAGCCACTAATATATTAGTCTTAGTTACTAATTTCATCATTTTGATATCTGCACATTTCTTCAAAATCAATAACAATGAAAGATGGGCTGCAGGTTGAGGGAATGCGCCAAGCTGGGCTAATTAAGGGTGGATCAGTTGATAGTGCTATTGTTTGCAGGTGTAGTCTCCATTATGTTCTTGCGTATCTTCAAAAGCTTAAACTGAAGAATGTACGATGTTTTCTTATAGATCATTAATCATTTTCCAGAAATAATTATTCAAGCAATCAACTAAAATGGACCGCAAAGGGATCCTTAAAGAACTTAAATTAAGATTCAACAGTTTCTGATTGTCACGGAGAAAAAGATCGGATTATTCTTAGCCATATAATTTACTAATCTAAAGAAGAATGAAAAGATGTATAGAAAGTAATGTCATGATTCTGAAAATTTCTAGGTGATATTAATAGGTACCTTACTCAAAAGAAATGTATAATGAGTTTTTCCACTAGGATGGCACAAAAAGCAGTAACTCAAGTTGAGAAGTCAAGTTTAACCCTTACTCTATGTTTGGGGGGAGGTGAGGGAAGGGGATGGAAGGGTAACTAAGGGGAAGGGAAATTTTTACCCTTGTTTGGGAGAGGGTGAGTTATGGAGGGGAAGGGGAGAGAAGGGTAAAACTTAATCTTGCATGCTCGAGAATCAGCGAAATTCCTTACACCCCAAATTGGGGTGTAAGGAAGGGGAAGGAAGATTCATTTCAAGTTTATCCTTATTTCTTTTTTTTTTCATATGTAAGTTTATTTTTTAAAAAGGATATTTTTGTAATTTTATATTTTTAATTTTTATTCTCCCTTTCCTCCCCAACTAACCTCCCCTCCCTCCCAAACAAGGGGAAGATAAATATTTTACTTCCCCTCCCTTCCCTTCCCCTTCTTATTCCCTTCCATTAATGAACCTTCCTCACCCCATCCAAACAGAAGGTTAAAATTTCACTTCAGTATCTATGTTGAAAGAAATCAATTACCGTAAAACATCTTATACTTAATTGCCAAGGTACATTCTTGTACAATCTTCCCTTTTGTGGATTTATAGTGAGAATAAATTGAATTATGTGACAAAATATTTTGAATAGTTAGACTTTGATATCTTTTTATTATAGACTCCAGAATAACAAATTAATCTAAAAAGTAGGAAATTGTTTTAGGAAAGTACAAGACTAAGTTATTTATACATATTTTATCTAACACCCCCTTAGGCCGGAGTACAAATATCTAGCATGCCCAACTTGTTACATGGAAACATAAGACTAGGTGAAAGAGGTTTAGTAAACATATCAACAATTTGCTCTTTGAAAGAGTATATGACATACTGATCTTCTCAGATATAATGAATTAAAATAAAGCAAATGTAAGTCTCAATGTGTTTTGAGCATTCATGAAACACTTGATTGTTAGCAATGTAAATGACAGCTTGCTTGACACTATGTATATTCATTTAGTATTGCTAAAATTAAGATAATCAAGGAAGGACTTAATCTGCATCATCTCACAAATGCATGCATTATTGGTCTGTACTAGGCTTCAATACTAACTCAAACTACACTTTTTGTTTCTTGTTTTTCTATGTTACCAAGTGGCTTGTGAGATATGCACAAAAAATGAAGTGGGCCTTCTATCAATAATAAACCCTACACAATCAACATTAGGAAAAAAAGACTTGATATGCAGAAGTCCATGCTTCTTAGAGACTACCCCTTTTCTTTTCCTAGAAATTCTTTAGTATATGGTAGGATTGTAACATTCCTTCTCGATGGCACTTTTTGGCCTTTTGCATGAACTGACTCAAAAGTCCAACTTTAGCTTTGTATCTATTTGTCCTTGCACTCAGAAATGTTTCATCCACTTATTGACACTGTTTAGTATATTCGAAGCTTAACTTTGTGATGCCATATATTTGATGCCATTCAGACTACAACACCTTTCATAGATCGGTTCCCTAAGGCAAAATGTGAAGTAATGCCTAATGCAGCCATCATCTACTTCTTTAAATTTTCTTCTGCAGCATGACCATCCTTGTTGTCTGGTTGATGTGGTATTTTGCATTCCGTTTTGATAATTCATGAAAGTTTGAGGTTGTTGCTTTTTCTGATTTTCTTTTCTTTAAATATCATTGTTATTTCAGTGCCACTGCTGGTTGGTTAAATCCACCATTACGTTTCTCTGATGAGCCTTGTCGCCATAAAGTTTTAGATCTTGTGGGAGACGTCTCACTCTTTGCTCAAAATGGAAATCAGGGGCTTCCCATTGCACACATAATTGCCTATAAGGTTTTAAATCTTTTCTTCTCCCCCTCTTTTTTTTGATAGTTCTATTTAAAATGTCTGTTAGTTTATAGTTATTATAAACCAAAAGGTTTCTTGATATTTTCCTATTAATTTTATAGGTGATGGTAGATAATACTTTATACTTCTATGCAATTATATAAGATATTCAACGCATTTTGTGATTAACTTGATATGATGTTATCCCTTAGGCACATGTAAGAGCTAAATTTTGGAAGAACTGCATTCTTAGTGCTCTTAGTTGAGTTTCATATTAACAAAGTATGGAATTTTATATAAGGAAATGTTAATAGGAGGGAGAGGAGGGAAAGTGACAAAAATGTGTACATAAATAATGAAGCTTCATCTGCAATTTTGCGATTCTTGCCTTTCATCCGTATCTTCACCCAAGTAAACCAATTGTTAGCATTGAGTTGCACCCTCTCACACAAATACTCAAAGCAACTTTCTTATTGCTTTTATGGAAGCGGTAGATAGAAATCTATATGAGGAGAATGTTTGTGGCCAAACTTGATAGATATGCTTGATAATATAGCTCATTTATATTTGATTAAAATATGTATAAAATAAATTTAAAATTTGGTGAGCTCAATTCATTGATTTTCATCAACAAAGCTCATGAACAAATCTTGTTTTTTTTTTTTAAATTAATTGTCTAAAGCTTGATTTTGATTTTTTTTCTTTTAATTTTTATAGTGGTAGATAAGGTCGTTAGTGAGTTGGATGGTTATGTGCAAGTTTGATATGTTTGATAATAGCTCATTTATGTTTGTTCAATATTAAAATATATATTAAATAAACAAATTTGAGCACAAGTGAGCTCAACTCACTAAATTTCATTAATAAAATTTATGAACAATTCTTGAATAAATTTATTTATTAACTTGTTTAAAGCTTAATTATAATTTTTTTCTTTATATTTGTTTACTTTGAGGTGTAGATTCAGAAAGGAAAGGAATTTAAGGTGAAAAAAAATTCCTAGGGAAAAGGAAGAGAAAAGAAAGGAAAAGAAAAAAAAAAAAACAAACTAGTCTTGTGTAACCTAGTGGCTACAAGCGAGGCCGCTTGCGGCCGTGTGCAAGATTGTCCGCGGCCATGAGCGAACTTGCGAACTCACTCACGGCCGTGTGCAAGATTGCTTGCGATTGTCAACGAACTAACGACCTCGCTTGCAACCTTCCGAGAGGCTAAAAGTGAACTTGCGGCTGCCCGAGGCCATGAGCGAACTTGCGGCCACTTTGGCGAACTTGTAGCCACCCGAGAGGTCAAGATCGAGAGCAAGCTCGAGTCTCTCATGCGGGTACAAGCAAGGCCCCCCAAGACCACAAGGTCAATGTTGTTGGGAGAGATTCGACTCGGCGGAGGAAGGAAAGTTCGTTCCGTTCGACGGATTCTTAAATTTGTCCATCCAGTATTTGATATCAGTAAACAAAGGCAAGGATAAAAAATTATCCTTTTTCACAAAATGGACAATGGAAAATTTTCCAACATGGAATTTTTTTTCTAGTTTTTATTTTTGTCCTCTCAATTAAACATGGGTTTAGTGTTTTAATCAAATATATATATATAAAATAAACTAGGCTTGTATATTATGATATTTTTTGTATTTATTATTTTTAATATCTTATAAAGTTTATAACTTTGTATTATCTACCATATGCTAAAATTGAGAAAATAATATAAGTTTCATATTGCACTAATGCTTTTAACTAAATTATAAGTAAAACAAATTTATCTAGTTGAGGCTCAGCTTCAATAAGATTTTTAATAAGATTGAACAAGCTCGACTGGAAAAAAGAATAACCTTGAACACAGTCAAAATCTGCTCCATTTGACTAGTCCCAATAATTTTGTCTCTTTTCTAGTTCGGGCAAACGGTACCTAACTTGGTATTTAAAATCATTTTTAGCAATCTTCATGTGCTACATGCTTAGTGGTTGGTACCGGAACAGTGATGCTTGCTTTTTTGACACGAAAAGGCAATTACAAATCAATGTTTTGGGAATATATATGCTGTTTATATGCGTGATTTACAAACAAAGTACACTATCGTGTGATGCTAAAACCATAAGAATTCCTACAACCATAGCTGTTCTGATCCGGAAACAATTTTTAAGTTTTCAGTTTCTCAGATCGCTCATGGATTTCTCATTTTACCAAGGGATGTGAGAGTAGAAAGGGAAGATGATCATGCTTCTTGTTATATGTGACCATTAAGCGAAGTAGTTTTTTATGAACGTATCTTACTATGGGCTATTATTGATTTACCATTGAACTTGCTTATTTAAGACAAAATGCATTACTTTCCAATAGATTAGCATGCTGTTTCATATAGATAGCTTTTTGTTTCAGTGTTTTGGTCCATCATCCCGAGTCACTACTCTTTGCAAATTGGCTCGAGACTAAATATTCCTTCTTTTATACAGGCTGGCCATGCCCTGCATGCCGACTTCGTGCGATTGCTATCAAGATCATCAACAGCACCAAGGGTAAAGACTAGGAACGGAAATGCTAGCACATTGATCCAAAATCCATTTTCATGGAATAGTTGTTGGTAAGGCCTAGCCATTTCCTGTAGCGTAAATGCATTAGCCCGGTGACATTGTGTTCATGGAACTAGGTTTGTGCACAAAGCCTAAATAGCTCGCAGTGTGTTTATTTGGGGATTCTTGAAAATGTTTCACCAAGTTAACATCTCCGAGGGAATCATCCGGGAGCTATAAGGTAGGATGGTGACTCTTAACCGAGCGAAACTCCTCCCTGCTTGACTAATTAATTGGAGTTGATAAATTAATTTAGTGTATGCTGTTAATGTTAATTCTTCTTCAAACACCTTATGTAATTTGTATGAATGTCATTTATACAGCAAATTCGACATGTCGACTTCCCCGATCGGAAACTATAGTAGTACTGATTTCTTTCATTCCTGGTAAGTATTCCAAAGAAACTCTGATTTATGGTAGCTGTTTGCTTATTTAGTTGCTTCGACTCTATTGAATAAAAGTCAAGTTTGAGAGTGCTTACAAGGTCAGTGTGACTAATGAATTAGCCCTTTGTTTCCTTCTAAGATGGTTTTTGCTCGCATGAAAAGCATGCTCCTAAAATATGTTATATTATGGATTTTTGCTCGACACTAATTGCGGATAGAGCTGATTGGATTGACTCGGTTGGACGGACAAAACTGGCCTACTGGAATGAGTCAAGTCGATAGGGTGAGCTTATCAAGTCTGGTCAAATGGGCCCAACTTGTTAAATAGTGAACAAGCTAAGCCTGTCTAAGGCTATGCATGTAATAGGAAGTTTACCTCCACGGATTGATGCAGTTTATATTTGCACAAGTATTTATTTAATAGATTTTAGAGTTAATTTTTGATAGGTATAAAATGTCTCGTTTGTTGTTTGACCTCTTTCATGTAAACGACCGTTAGGGCAAAATGTCTCCCTTGATTTATCTATCTGTATCTTATTGGGAGCCAAAGATATTGAGCCGTTTAGGATGAACAATATTACCTTTTACTCTAATATAATATGTAAGTTGTAACGGATCTAACGAGCTAAGCAGGTTAGCCAAATCTTGAGGATTGAATGATCGTATTGATTGGCTATGCGCAGCGAGTTGAACGAGTGGACTAGGTTGGATGTCTTGGACATGGAGGCTTAAATTGAATAACTTAATTCCTATGAGTGTAGTCGATATTTGGATAATAGAGGTGTATCATTGGGTAAAAGTCAATTCCTGTGAATTTCATTCTTTGAGGGATTAAATGCCTCGCACCTAGGAAGCTGCTTGGTATCATAATTTACCCCTTTCTTTATTTCATTATGGGACTGACGGATAGACATTCGGGGTAAATGAAATTATATTTTACTTCCCGACTTGGATGGATTAGTCCTAACAAAATATAAAAATATATAAATTATATCAATTTGAATTTGAATTTGATTTTAATTTGCTAAGAGTGATTAATCAGTTAAAAAATCAAACTTTAAATTGACATTGAATAAATTGATTTTTTTAACTGAATCAACCGATTTTTTATTAAAAAAACTGAAATAAAAAAATTGATTAAATCAATTAAAAAATAAAAAAAATTTAAACTTTTAGTTAAATTGAGACTCATGGGACGGAGAGTTTTAAATTACATGATTAAAAATTTTAAATTTTTAATTCTGATTCATTTTAATCGGTTTAATTCAATTTAGATTTTTAAAATTGAAATCCAATTGATCGAAATAACTTAATTTTTTTTTAAAATCAAATTTCCTAATTAATCAAGTCGACCTTCGATTAATTCACTGACTTGTTAGTTTTATCAGTTTTCTAATATATAAATTTAAAATTGGATGAAATTTGAAATAAAATAAAATACAATTCAGATTACTTGGGTCGGTTGGGTTATCCGCTTTCGGGCTAGACATGCCCACGGTTCGTTCGTTCATTTCGAGACCGGGATCGGGGTTCGCGTGTTGCTTCCTCTCACCTCTTCCGCTCTCCTGACGGCGCCGTCACCCCCTTCCTCCTCCCTCTCCGCGGCCACCACTTCCGCCGGCATCCTCACTCTTCCCGTCGCCGGATTTCGTTCCGCTTCTGTTCAGCCATCTCTGCCTCCCTCCAAGTGTTTCTGGCTATTTGATAAAAGAAACCCTAACTCCAAAGCTAATCCGGGGAGGGAGGAGGGTATCCGGTGCAACAGGAAGTGCAGAGAGCCGATTGCGATAGGTACGTGCCTTCGTCTAAGTAATTTATGCCCTCCAATCTCTCGTGCCTACCTTGCATCTTCACTATACTCTGTCGCTCTCTTCTGCCCTAATTATCGCATTCAATTGGTCTTTTATTGAAAAAAATAATTTTGGATTTAAAATCTTACTGATATTGAAAGATGAGGATGATAGCTTTGACTACTTTATAGATAACTTTTCTGAATATAATTGGCTAAAACATCTTCTTCAAAATTAGGGAAAAATCGAATTCGCTAATTCACAGTTTATAGACGGCGAGAAAGGAAAATTATAATCATTCTTTCACTGTGTTTTCTCACTAGTCCTGCCATTGAGAGAATTATATCAAACTCACCAGGGTTGAATAACTAGCTTAGCAAAAGTTACCTATGCTTTTACTAAGAAAGTACTAACTGGGAGAAAAAACTAGTTCACATTTCAGATCCTCTTATGTGGTTGTATATATATGCCAAAGATACTTTTTTTTCCCTTTTGTTTTTTGTGATTATGCATGTAGAGTTATGAGCTGTTAACGGATTAAACAAGGCCAAGGTACAAGAAATTTTATGCAAGGGTAGGCAGGTACTATTTTTTTTCTGCTTCTGGTAAAGTATTTGTTTATCCTTATTATTTTCTTGTGAACTTGATTAATCATCAGTAATCATGTTGACTGAACTTGAGCATATTTCCTCTCTTATTGACCAAATTTTACCTTTTTAGCTATAGGCTGATTCAAGTTTTCATCCAGCTTGTCGCTAATTTGTGCGGTGAGAAATTTCTGTGGAGTATTGTTGGATAATGGAGATACAAACGTCTGGAAGGCCTATTGATACTTTAGTAGAGAAGGTTCTTTCCATGAACATTCTATCATCTGATTATTTCAAAGAGCTTTATAGACTGAAGACTTACCATGAAGTTATAGATGAGATCTACAACCAAGTTGATCATGTGGAACCATGGATGACTGGAAATTGCAGAGGACCTTCCACAGCATTTTGTCTGCTTTACAAATTTTTCACAATGAAATTGACGATCAAGCAGATGCATGGACTGTTGAAGCATCCTGATTCTCCTTACATTAGAGCGGTAACTCCTCTCTCTCTCTCTCTCTCTCTCTCTCTCTCTCTCTCTCTCTCTCTCTCTCTCTCTCTCTCTCTCTCTCTCTATCTACACACACACACACACACACACACATTGTTTTTCCTAGAATAATTTATCTTTCTTTCCTATCATCCAATCTATGGCTATACTATTTGCTCGGGCTTCCTACCTAGTTTGACCTGCATCGTGCAGATATTTTTTCATTTTTTAGTTAATTAAGTAAAGTTATTAGCAGAATCTTCAGCATGTTCATGTATTCTTGGATGATTCTCCGTGTTAATATTTTGCATTCCTAATTGGCAAAATCTCAAACATATTCATGTTCATGTATTGCCTAGTCTGTGGGATAATTGGCTATTTACACGTATAAATACATTGATTCTAACCCCTTCTGGGAGATATGAAATACACAAGTTTCTCTCGTCTATCACAAAACATTTTCTGTGGCTATCAAGGTTATTGTTGGATGTCAAAATTCTAAGTTATGCTCCTAGGATATACATGATCTGAAATGGATTGATTTCTTTAAAATTTTCTATTAGTTTCTGTTTCACGGACATGACCCATATGTTTGAATCATCAACACTGTTCATCTTTTCCTCCTATATGCATGTAGATAAACAGGTGCAATTATTGGTTTCAAGCTTGGTTTTTGATGCCAGAATTTATTCCTTTAATTGTGGTTAAAATGAATTGTTCTTTATTATACAGGTTGGCTTCCTCTATCTTCGTTATGTTGCAGAACCAAAGACCCTGTGGACATGGTTTGAGCCATATGTTAAGGATGATGAGGTATTTTATCCATACATCTCTCTTTGTTGTCTTTTCTAATGACTTGCTCCGAAACTGATTCTGATAACCAATATTATGGGTCATTTCTTATTGTTTTCCATTTTACTCTGACATCTGTGTTTTGATCTGTCTCATAACGATAACTCCTTTATAAAATTGATCCAAGGAACTTCTGATGACAATTTATTAATTTTATGGCCCCTTTATGTTTGCTTGGTTACAACAGTTCACTGGTTTTTGTTTTTACAATTTTTAAATATTTTCTCTTGATTTTGTGTGGTACCACTTTCTCTTGCCTTTCAAACTTTGTATTGGATATTATGTAATTTGTCAATGGCTACTATAGATATGTAGCTATATCATGTAGTGAAGGGAGTGTATCATCGTTTTTGTTTGGTCTTTCTTGTACAATGTCAAATTTATAATTTAACTATTCTTTCTTCCCTTGGTAGTTTATGATATATCAGTATATGTATTATATGTTTTACAAACTTGAAATTTCCTTTCAAACTTTGTATTAGATATTATGTAATTTCTCAGTGGCTACTATAGATATGTAGTTCTATTATGTACTTGAGGGAATATGATTTGAAATCTCATACCGGCCGAAACCGTCGAAACGTATCGTTGATACCACTCGACACCAAGGTTCAAAATCTCAAGTCGTACTGTAGTTTAGATCTTTAGCTAGAAAGATATTGTTCGAATATCGTGATTTGGTGCTGGTGACATATTGGAGGTTAAAGGAGAAATGAGATGAACTAAAGGAAGGAGACATTGTTTGTGCTAAGTGCTATCGAGTTTCGGTAATTTACCGAATGATATGTTTCTGCCGTTTTGCTCGGCATGGTACAAAATTTAAAACCATGCTTGGTACACACTCCTTCCCATGTTTCATCTCTTTCCTTCTTCAACTCCAATTCATTACCGACACCATGTATCAAAATATCAGCACTATACTGAAACAGGCAGAGACCGAAACTTCACACGGAAGATTTTAAACCTTGGAAGGGAATATATTATCTTTTTTGTTTGGTCTTTCTTGTACAGTGTCAAATTTATAATTAAACTATTGATTCTTCCTTTGATAGGTTATGCTATATCAGTATATGTATTATATGTTATACAAACTTGAAATTGCCATATAAAATTGTT
>JBAMIE010000016.1:7419216-7430897 GCA_037177295.1 Kaempferia parviflora | reverse complement strand
GACTAATCTTTCTTGTATCTCTATGATTCATTTTGCATCCTTTGGTTATTGTAATACTATCTTGGCAATTTTTTGTTTTTTTTTCTTAAGTGTCCATTAGACTTCTCATGGTTTTAAATCTCATATTGTGTGGGCGACACGTCGAAATGTATCATTCCGATAAATTACCTAAACTCGATACTGCTTGGCATAAATAATTTATCATGTGTTATTGTCTCAATTATATAAATAAGTATCGTGTCATATTAACGATTAACACTCCCTTGACATGCTATGAAGCTCGTCAAGATGAATTGAAATAATGATTGTTATTTTATTAGTTTTTGTCCATACAATACGATGTCAAAAATATACCATTTATTTGGGAGTTGGGTATATAATTGTGTTATATTCTTATTCTTCTTTTTCAATTTCCTTCCACCTTCCTCATCCAATTATCCATCAGCACCATACATTGAAACAACATTATGGTATCGACATAGTATCAATTCAGTCAAAGTTTGAAACTCTAGCACGACTCGAGATTTTAAATCTTCATGCACCTTAAGTTTGATTTTGTTGTTCCCTCAGCATAAATGGTAGTATCTCTTACATTGTTTTATCCTTGGGTGCTATTGAATACTTTTTTCCTGCATTTTTTGCTTCACCTTTGGGTGATAGGATATCTCTTCATTGTTACTTCAAAGGTTGAATTGTCCTTCAGTGTGTGGCTTTGTTTCGAATCTGTCATTTTGTTCGTGCTTTGAGTTGATCTTTTTTATGCTTCCAGAGTGCACTTGATTGTGAGCATGTTCTTGGCAATAGAACTCTTGAGGTGAAGGTGGCCACACCCAAGGTAATTCATGAAGTACACTTGATGTTCCTTTCTAGTTACATTTCATTTCTGCATTCCCATGTATATTACTATTTTAGCTTATTTTAGGAAGAGATGAAGGGGCCAACAAAGAAAGCTACCAGAATATTTGTTGCTAGGATACCACCATCAGTCTCAGAGGCAATGTTTCGGAGGTAAGTATACTCATTATCATGGATTCAATTCAATAACAGATTTTTTGGCTTCTTTAGATATTTCACCACCAGATGAAGTTCCATTCACCATATTGCACACTTGCAGTTATTTTGAAAATTATGGAGAAATAACGGACTTGTACTTGCCAAAGGTGAGAAGAAATTACCTTTCTTTTTTCTTTTTTTTTTCTTTTTTAATAATATGCTATTGATTGTTCTTTAGAACTAACCATTGAGTGTGTTTTCTCTAAACACACTTGCAGCTATTTTTCATTTTACCTTTTTTTTCAATTTGTTTCTTTTTATGATAGGTAATTGGGCATATATCACATTTCATTTGTTTTCAATTAAGCTAAGCAATGCAACAGTAGTTTCACAATTCAGTTACTAAGGAACTCCTAGGACTTCCTACTTTTGTAATTAATTAAATTGTCTGTGAACAATGTTATCCAGTGTGTTTCTTTGGCCTCATGACGATGACATCTTTTTTAGATGAATAAGTTATCCAAGAAGCGTGTTAACCAAAATTGTGGATGCCTTACAATTATGGCATGTAGGTAGGGGTGAGTAAAAGTTCGGGCAAATCAAACAAACCGATTGAATTTAAAAATTCGGTTTGGTTATTTTGGAATTTCATTTTTTTTCCTTAAAAGTTCGTTATATTGGTTAATTTGGTTCAGTTTCGGTTTTAAAATCTCTTATTTTAAACCGAAATAAATCCCTAAATCCCAATTCTCGAATCTACGACTCTAGAAACCGCTTGCATTTCCCAAATCCGCGACACCAGAATTGCTGACCGTCGGTGCATGCCTTGATCCTCCAATAGTCTCCAAGATCCCCTGGTCCACTTTTTTTGGACCAGGGGATGGTCCACAATACAATTGCGGCCGGATTGCAGCCGCGATTCGACCGCACTTGGTTGCGATCCATCTCTGGGTTCAACTTCCCATCCAGGTTGTAGTTTGGATCGGAGCAGACGACCGGAGGCTACCCTGCCCGGCAGCCGGGCTACCCGACCACCCTCAGCGGCCTCCGGCCGCCTACCCCACTCCAAACTACAACCTGGATGGGAAGGTTAACCCAGGAATGGATCACAACCAATTGAGGTCGAGCTGCAATTGCATTGTGGACCATCCCTTAGCCCACAAAAGGTGGACCAAAGGATCTGGTCTCCTTAGGCAGACTCCTCGATGGGGGCGATCAATGAAGGCGGAGCTGTGAATGTCCTTCGCTGTGTTGGGGTGGCTCCACGCGACGAAATGAGTGGAGCTGACGGAGAAGGCCATCAAGTCCGCAACTTTGAGAGAGGGATCGAAGCTCCTTGTGTGCGCATGGGCCGCATAAAGAGGAGGCGATGCCATCGTCACCGGGCGTACCGAGAATGGAAGAGCTGCTGTGGGGCTTGGCGAGGGCCCAGACAATGCCATTGGGAAACGTGAAGACGAAAAAGGTAATGAGAGCGACGACGAACAATAGGAGTAATTCTTTTAATAGTCTGTTTTCGCCTGTATAATTCTTTTAAAAGCAAGTACACTATTTTCGTGGTAATCTAGATAGGGTTACTCTTGTTCATGTATAATGAGAATGCGAAGTCGATTGCCGAGCATCCTTTTGGCGGCAGGGATAGTTCTCTGACAGAATTTTCCATAAGACATGATATTCGCCACCAACAATTCATGTTACGGCCCGGGTTTATTGTTCCCGATACCCCACTTTGTGACAATATAATAGGCAATAAAGAAGGACGAGATTGCCATATTAATCGAGAAAGTAGATGGAAAGCTGGCGATCAAGGCGAATCGAGCCGTGATGGTCGACGTTGTCTACTCTTCCTTTGAAAAGGAAGAGCAAAACAAAGAAGAATCGCGTGGAGTAAAGGCACCAACTATCGAGGAAGAAGATGAAGGGAAAAAAGAAGAATTGGATGATGTAAACTTTGATTTCTTAAAGAAGAATTATACCAAGGTTAATGCAATTAATTCGGTTTTCGGCCGAATTAATCAATATTTTATTGGTTCGGTTTGTTATGTTTTTATTGGAAAATTCTATCGGTTCGGTTAGCGGGAACAAAAATTTGATTTGTTTGGTTTCGGTTAATTCGGTCTGGTTTTAACCGAATATTCAACCCTATATGTAGGTCTTATGATACTTAACAACATGCAAATTTTCGCTTTCGTGATTCCTATGTTGATCTTAGTAGGGAAAGAAATTGCATTATGGTAAAGGCTAAGGTGAGTAATTTGCATGAATAAGCAATGTGACAAGAAGAAAAAAAGAGGTAATCGGCCGGCCCCATGGCATCATCTGAGACCATGATTATAAAGCTTGCAAATTGCTTTCCACACGAGAAGGTTTTTATTCAATTTCCAAAATTTTCCTAGATGATCTAGATCCCAACTAGGTGGTGAGTTTTGATGAATCTATGAATGATCATACAACCTCTTATCATTCTACATACGATCTGAATCAAAACAATATTATCATCTAAACGACGTATCTTTTATGTATCCAACTAAGAAAATGATCTGTAACTTCTATCCTATAGATTATCTATCTTACTAAAAGGGTTTTCTATATTAAAAAACAATATCTTAATAATTATACTTCTTTATCATATATTTACTTTCACGTAGGCATAATTTTAATATGCTTCATAGTGTTAAAATGATGCAAAGTTCACATTGATCATAATTTATATTTGTATTCATAAATTGTAACAATATAAGTTAATTAAAGTTGATGCATATGATGCATTATAATATTAATATAAGGATGGATAGGCGGAATTTACTTTCCAATCTCTATCCCACGTGACAATTAAAGATGGGGTTTAGTGATTTTGAAATAAACTTTTTAATGGTTCTAAAAGGCATCTGCTTGCGAGTCATGCTGCTTCCTTGGCAGAATTGGAATGGGATTGCCTTTTGGTTGCATATGACACATTTTACTTGCTAATGCAGTTAAAAAATAGTTTGTTTGATTCATTTGGTTCGTTCAAATTAAATTTAATTCTAAAATATTCTCTTTTCAATGTTCTAAAATTTGGGTTAGGCGGTGACTAGACCACCGCCAATTGCACCGAAACGGTGATAGGCGGCTAGCCTTGGCAACCCAGCCGCCCATATAAATTTAAATTCCTAATTAAACCCTCTTTAAATCTTCTTCTGCCTCTATCTTACTGCCGTGGATTCTGCTTCTTTAATCGAAGACTCTTTGATCATTCGAGGTAATCTCTATTAATTTCTTTTAATTAATTTCTTGGTTTCTTCTTCGATCTTTTAACTGATATTCTGATTTTTTTTTTTACTATTTTAAATATATATTATTTAGATAAATAAATAAATAAATAATTTATATAATTATGATGTATCAATTTTAAATCGAGTTATTGATACATCAATTTTCTTTAAAGAAAATGATATTTAATTATTTTTTCTAACAATATTAAGTTGTTTAATAATTGAAAACTTATATAAAATTAATATACAATTTTTTTTTAAAATTATACACAATAAACATATTGATCAAATAATTATTATATATAAATAAAAAAAACTGAAATCGCGATACGATATGGAAATCGTATTATTCTGCTCTGGGACTGAAACCTTGGCAGGGGTCGAGATTTTAAACCTTGTCAAAATTATACCATTTTTTATAGAAGACAAAGTTGGAATTTAAGAATATAATTGTTGTAGTTTTTCTTCATCCTCTTCCTTTTTCCACCTCTAATTTGCCACCAAAATCATACATCAAAACATTGGCATGATACCAAAATAATATGGTTCTAGTCAAAACTTGACAATGTTTAAGATTTTAAACTCGATATCATCTATTTTACATTGTTAATTAACATTTAGGCTAATATTTGATCTCTTTTACATTGTATGACATGCATTTTTTTCTAGATTAGTATTTTGTCCTTTATATCAATACATACACATGAAAATCATGAATTCTCCTTCCCACTCCATCTCTTGCCCATGCTGCTTATTGTGTGATGCAAGTTTGAAGCTTAGCTGTATAATCTTAAAAAATTATAAGATAGTTTATTAACTATATAATCATCAAGTTTTTCAATTCTTTGTGATAGGCTACATAGATCAAATCTTTCCATTGAACTTTATGCAAGTCACTAGTAATATTCAAATAATTAAATCATTTTTTATTATATTAACTAATATTTTTGATTTTTAATTCTTTTAACTATGATATGTATTGATCATCTTTGATAATGTCCATATCATCTAACTCTTTTTTTAAAACCATTTTATTGCTTAGTATTTTGTACTTTTTTTGTAATTGTTTGTGGCATCTTTTCTTTCTAATCTGTCCACACATCCATTTTAATTTTATCATTTTTGTTACATTTACTTTTTGTGCATTTCTCCTATCAATCCAACTCTTTTACATTAACTTTTTATGCTTATCTCCTAACAATCCAACACTTTCATCCATAAAGAATGGTGGGTCATACTATAGTAGTATCTAATATTGTCTTTTTAGCATGAAAGTATACGATGTTCAAGCATGACTCCAAAAGCTCCTCTACATTTTAACAATCCATTTTTCATTATATTAATTGTATATCCTTTAATATTCTCTTCTCGTAGAGTAATAATCCAAAATGCTAAACCACATATGTGGATTTCATGTCTACTCATCATAACTATTCCATTAATTATTTGAAACTATGTTTCATATGTTCAGTTTTTTTTCTATTTATCCTAACTATTTTTTTCTATGTGTCTTAAGTTTCTAAAATGTTTCTCCAGAACACAAACTTCAAATTTAATTGTATTACACTTAGTTAACACAATCCCATCTGTAAATAACATAACATACACTTGGGAGTTTATTAGAAGTATGATTGGTTTGCTCATATAGTCCTAATAGGAAAATATTGACTAGCAGATTATGTCACACTTCCTATAGCTCTAACATTGGTAACAATATTATAATAAATATCTTTTCACACTAATATAATTACTAGATATTATTTTTCTCTCCAAAATCCACCACAATATTTGCCTAGCAACTCTATCATGATTTTTTTATTGGTTGTCTTATCAAAAATAACATATATGGCTACTCTTATTTCTCTTTAATAATTCTTTACCAAAGTTCTTCAGTATGAACCATAAACTTGTTACCTTTCTAATAGGAACAGCTTTCTCTGTCACCTTTTACAACTTTTTGAAATATGTATTTTATCTTTATTCTGTATAGCACAAGCATGACAAAATGGCAGTGGCATAAAATCTGCAGATTGTAGTTTTGCTTCTGATTCCTCTGCCCCATCTGCGTTATGGGGAAGACCTGCTCCAATTAGACCTGATTGACATGGGTTAATTGATGCCTGTCAAATTTTACCATCCTTAGGCTTGCCCATATAACATGGCAAAGTATGCTGAAACGTCATTGTTATTAGAGATGGGATATAATTAGCTATTAGAAATTGGCTATTTATTAAATTATCCAATTCGTTTTTGCGGTTTCTAGTGTAGTTTGAATGATAAAATTGGGTGCTGTCCTAATTCTATTTGTAATTTTGTTCACTCTGTAATTTCAATCTAGGATCAAGGGTCCAAAGGGCATCGTGGAATTGGTTTTATCACTTTTGATAATGCAGGTATTGACAAATAGATTATTGTTGGTTGTTTATTTCATCTACATATGCCTGATTAATTCTACAGTTATATTAATGCTTGGCTCATTCTGCAATAATGCTTTTCCCACTCCTAAATCCTAATCATTACACTGATTATATTCTAAAACTCAATTGATTCACTAATTTCTTTATTTCTATTCTAACTAAAATTTGGTGTATTGTATTCAATTACCTAATTCTTGGTTAAATTGATAACTTTTGCTCTTGTTTTTTGCTAAACCTTCTTTCCTTGTAATTGTAAGCCAATTTTGTGGCTTATTTGATATTGAAGAACAGCATCATAACAGGATTGTGAATTACTTCTCCAAGGAACTGTTTTTTAATGCTTAGCTGGCTTGACATGCATTCACCTTGGGTAACTTGAATTGAAAATTGACTATCTCTGTTTACATTGTGTTAATACATTGATTCTATTCTGTCATTTTAGACTATTATTGCAATGCAATATGTTTTTTAAACCTTGTAGGGAAATCAATTTGATAATGACAGCATAAAATACTACAGTGACAACAAAATCCTCAATTTGTAGCATATGGAACTAATATATATTGAACTTTGAAAAATCTCGATATGATTATATTTTCTTAAGCATTACAAAATTTAACTTTTTAATATGGCATTATAGAATTTCTTCACAATCACATTAATATTTTGTTGTAATTAATTCAAAGATGATATTATTAGCAATATGATATTATGTACTAATATTGTATATTATAAGTATATATTAATAACTAATAGATGTTGAATATTTATCAGATTAATTTGTGGTTTGTAATCCAAATGACATTATTTCTTATTCTTATTATTCAGTTGTATATATCTTCATCTCTTTTATGTTCTACAGTATGTAAACAACACATTTATAATTTGGTTCTCTCAAACAATCCATGCACACTCAATAAATGCACTGTGCACCATATTTTATGGATAAAAACCACACCCTAAAGCATCTTTTAAGAAACAGAGGATTCTCTCTGGGTCAAATGATTCCTCTTATAATTGAGGTCTTTAAAGTGATTCAACTTTAATTTTTGGCGCTTTAGCCTGTTTTCTTTTAAATCTATGTGTTTGCTAATTAATCTCTTTGTTTTGCCTGACATCCTATTTCTAGGACAAAATAAGATTAGAAAAGGTTGACACATCCAACCTGGAATGGGATTGTCTAATTTGGAAAATTATGTTGGTATTAACACGTGCACAAATGGTCACGTTATTTGATTGTTTAACTGATCGAATAAATTAGGGTTGCATTGAAATGAAAGAAAATTCTAGTTAATGTAAATCTGATTTAAGAAATCTCAATAGTTTAGCGATACTAGTGAAGGTTAACATATCTTGAAAAGTTGAAATGCTAGAAGATGTGCTTAAGAATGCCCAGTTGAAGATGGAAATATTGTAGTTGTCACCTATCCCATTTGGAATATAGTCTGTTGAAGAATATCCAAGGACACAACATGCCTTCTACAGTGCAACACCTGAGGTATTTTACTAAAAAAATTCATTATCTTTATTGATTTAGCTTGAAATTGCTCTTGTTGAGCTAAATTCAGAAAGCATCAAGCAGACTTAGCTTTGGAGTATTTTTTCCATCTAAATTGGATGAAATAGGAAGATCCATTCATAGCAAGAGAAAATATGAAATATTACTTTCGAGGGATTTACATGCATTTCCCTGATCCATGCATTTCAAAAGAAAATGTGTATCATATTGTTGTTCCACCTATTTGGGGATGGACCTGAATCTTACTCTATTAAGGATTTGTATGCATCCTTGTTTCAGTCTTATTCGGTGATGTTGTGATGAATTCAGTAACTTTACTGGCTGTTTGCTCTCCTGAGTTATCGCTTGCATCAATCTGTGTCTCTCAAATAATGGCCTCATAAGTCTTCTGAAACTATTAAATTGCATTTTTCTTTTCAGAATGCTCTTGTTTCTATGTTAAAACAAATTGACTGTGTATTTTCCTTGAATTAACAGATGCAGTGGATTCAATTATGGCAGAGTCCCATGAACTTGGTGGTTCTACTATAGTTGTTGACCGAGCTACACCAAGGGTAACCATCTCTACTCTTGGATTACTGAAACCACTTGGCTTTATAATTGTTAATGATGATTGATGCATGTTGCACTTGAAATAATTTTTGGTCTCTGTTAAATGTAGAACGATGAAGTTAGATATCCAAGTAGAATGCCACAGGGTGGATATGGTGCATACAATGCTTATATCTCAGCTGCAACACGGTATGCAGCGCTTGGGGCTCCAACGCTGTATGATCACTTTGGTTCTTATGGAAGTATGCTTATATTTAAAGTTATGCAAACTACACAGCATAGTCCCCTGTTGTACGTTTGTAATGCAAATTTTGTGTATGATGTAGGAGAGTATTTTGGGCCTTCACGTGGGATTGGTAGAAAGATTTTTGTTGGTAGACTTCCCCAGGAGGCAAGTGCTGAGGATCTGCGCCAGTACTTTGGTCGGTTTGGCCATATCATAGATGTCTATGTTCCAAAGGTAATTACTTGTGTTCATATTCAAATTGGTTAAACAAAATCTGCATGTTAGAATAAACACTTTACCATTAATAGGATCCCAAGAGAAGTGGTCATCGAGGCTTTGGCTTTGTGACTTTTGCTGAGGATGGTGTAGCAGATCGCGTATCCCGTAGGACTCATGAAATTCTTGGACATGAGGTACATATAACATATTCATAGGACAATCTGAAATTGGTTGATGTATATAGAGCTATACTTCTTGGTAACTGAGTTTGATATCCACTACATCCTTCATTTGGGAAGATATTATGGCTACTGGAATCAATGTATGATTATGAAAAATCATGTATTTATTTAATTTGTTTCTGACGTGATATCTGATATATGGAATAGGTTGCTATAGATTCAGCAACACCGCTCGATGATGCTGGGCCCAGTGCAGGAGGCTACATGGATCCAGCTGAGGTTTATGGAGGGTATGGTCCCATGCGAAACTATGGAAGACTCTACGGCAGCCTAGACTTTGACGATGTGAGTGCCTTAGTTTACGCTTCTGTTATTATGTGTGCACCTATCAATCACGATGTGCAAAAGTTAGAAAGTGAGAATAGATTCGTAACTCTGACCTGACACTTCTTTTCCTAATGCAGTATGGCTATGGAGCTAATGGGAGCAGTCGATCAAGAATGGATTGGAGGTACAGGCCATACTGACACGAGTTGTGCTCTTCACTTCCATTTGCAACTTCGATTGCTATTTATCAAGGATAAATTTGCAAGGATGTCAAATGAAACTTCTACCTTACAAACTACTGAAATCTCTCTTCAATGTTGTGATTGACGTAGATCTTATGTTATGTTTCGTGAAACTTTATTATGTCATGCCCTTCCGTCTTGCGTCTGTATTGTCTGAATTCATGAAATCTCCTTGCACAATAATTTTATATCTGCCTTTGGGTAACTAATCATCCACCAAGTGGACATGGATGTGGATTAAGTGTCTTGTTCACACACTATAGATGTCTACCATGTTTGAAGTTATAAAAGATTTATAATAGGCGTTTGTCAGGTTCAATTGGTTGGCTCAATTGTTTGTTGGGGAAGGGGTTAGAGGAGTTCTTGTTTAGTTATTGAACTGAATTTAGTTGGAGAATGTTCAAATTTGAGTTAAGCTCTGAGATTTCCCTTGAAGCTTCTCCCATTTTGTTGTAGGCTTTGGGACTGAGTGCTCATCGAATATAACCGTCATGAGTCGTTTGACTAGCAGATGATCTAGTTGCTTTACTCTTCTCAGCCTGGTGAATTTGAGATGGTATTCTCTTAGATACGTGCACTACAATTCCTACCTTGGATTGATTCGCCTGCCAGGTTGAGGCCGACACTTAACTTCATGAGTTATGGTTCGATTTTAAATTGGTTAATTTGATCGGTTATCGAATTAAACTGAATTACTAATTTGATCATGCTATTCAGCTCTTTGAACTTAATCCGGGAGGTGTCTGGTCTGGCTTTAAAGAAATTTTCCTCCCGGTTGCCTATCTGGTGCGGTCAACGTTCCTCGAGCCAAAAAATTTAGCTAAGATTTGAACATTGACCACCTGTTTGCCCCATGCTAGAGCTGACTAACGTTAATAATTTAAAATTTATTAATTAATATTTATAATTACACAGTTTACATCTTAATTTGAGTTTAACAAAATAAAAATGTAATATAATTTGTAGATTACATGATTATTACATCTTAACATTAAAATTTTGAAGGAAAAATAAATTAATTATCCACAGTGTGACAAAAGGTGAATTTGTTCGTCCTCAGTGTTCTTATCAATCCGTCTTAGAGCCAACACGGAGAACTACTAATAATAAGTGTAAATGATCAAATAATTAATTATCCACAGTGTGCACAGTGTGAAAGTGACTGATCACATTCGAATCTTCATAAAAAAACAAAAGCCATGTTCAACTCTTTCCGTCTGACACGTTCACTTTTTGAATTTTCTAGTGGCCACTGACAAATTTTCGACGAGTCGATTACCTTCACTGTCAATCAATTCGAGGAGCTAGGCTATAAATGAGCCGAGTCGAATGAGTTTTAAGATGTTTAAATTTATTTAATAAAGTAATCGAGTCAAGTTGAACTGAATTTAAAATGAATTAAGTCTTTGAAATGATTGTTCAAGTTTGACTTGGTTTATTTTATGAGCTTGAGCTTGTTTGAAGCTTGGCTTAAGTTTGGTTCGTTTAGATATTATCGAACTCTCGGTTCAAGTTTAGTTCGAGCTTGGTTCGTTTAGATATTATTGAGCTTTTAATTCAAACTTATTTGATTGTTTGAAAATTTTATTTGTTTGATTTGTTATTGAGCTTGATAATTTAAATTTATTTATTTATTTTATTTATTTATTTTTTTTATTTAGTATGTTGATAAGAATTTTATTAATAAATATGATTCACAAACGCTGTTTACGAACATTAATGAGTTGAACACATGTGTTCAAGCTTGTTT
>JBAMIE010000016.1:7345353-7366475 GCA_037177295.1 Kaempferia parviflora | reverse complement strand
ACTTAAACCTTTGCCCAAACATCAAAACCCTAGGGCACTAGATTGCTCCAACATATTTGGTATTTGAACTAATATGCTTTGTAGGAAAGTGAAATAAATAAAAACACCTCGGATGAACAGTGTTCAAGGCACCTCTAGGGATGCTGGAGGTGCCTCAACTGTCTTGGCCAGCACGGAGAGGCGCGGAGGCGCCTTCCATAGTTAAAGGCGCCTTAGAACAAGGTGGTAAGGCGCCTTAGACTGCTTGAATGCACCTTCGGGTGGATAGGCATCGCAGAATATGACTCTTATTTTCGGGGATAAAAGTTTAGCGCTGGAGGCGCCTCCAGTAGCATTGGAGGCGTCTTCAACATTAGAGGCGCCTCCAACACTCTATAAAAGAGAATTTCAGCCAGTTCACAATATACAGCTCCTACAAGAGCTACAATGTTCATTCTGCTACTCCAACTTCGACACGATACTGCTACAACGTTGCTCCGCCCAAAACCAGTCTGTGAAGATTGCAGGAGAAAAGTCCGGAAGTTCAAATTCGGCACATCGGGATGTCCGATTCCTGGTGTATGCGATCCGGAATGCTCGACTCCCGGTATAGACTATCCGGGATGTCTGACTCCTCGTGTGGCGATCCGGAATGTTCGATTCCCTGTATGGACAATCCAGGATGTCTGATTCCTGGTGTGGCGATCTAGATATGCAATTCTAGTGTGAGCGATCCGGATGTTCGATTCTGGTGTCAGAGTTTCGGATGTCCGATTCCGGAAGGTAAGTTAGGTAAGTCATTGGAAGAGAGTGACTGGTGAGGACGCATTCCTGTTCGAAGGAACAATAGGCGTCAAACCAACTTAGAACCATTTTGGAAATCTAAGCTGAGTTCCTTGACTAGTTTTGGTCTTGCAGGGATAAAACTTAAATACTATTCTTATTTAATTGTACTAACTATATTTTGCAAGGTAGATAGATTTTATACCTCTAACACTATTTTGCATGTTAAAAGAGCAGATTTGACCTCGAATGATCAGTGCTAGAGGCGCCTCCCGAGGGAGTCTTCCACGGACTGGAGGCGCCTGGCGAAAGGCACCTTCATGGGTTCTAAAGGCGCCTGGCGAAGGGTCCCTCCAAGGGCTGGAGGCGATAAGAGGCAAAGAAGACAGCTTCTATCCGCTCCGCGTCAAAAGTTACGCTGGAGGCGCCTTCAGAGGAGCTGGAGGCGCCTTCAGCCTCTTTTAAAAGGAGTACACGACCAAAGCTTTGAAGACAACACTCATACATCAACTCTAAGAAGCTTCTACGCGTTCTACTGCTTCTCGGTGCTCCGAGACTTCGCTACTACTGACGTGCTGCCGGTCCAAACCTCTGACCACTACCGACATCCCGACATCAACTCCCGAGTTTATCCGAAATTACATTTCAGAGTTGGTAATCTTTAATTTTGCAATATGTACTTCAAACTTGTAATAACTTTGAAATTATAGTAATTGTCCAACGATACGGTCCAGAGGACCGTGGGCCTTCGAGTAGGAGTCATCTAAGACTCTGAATGAAGTAAATTGTCTGAGTACTTTTTAATTTCTGCTGCATTTAATCGATGATTTTTTTGAACGATATTCACCCCTCTCTATCGTCTAACATGATCCTATAGAATAGTGTAGGATTGGTACACTATTTCTTCTCCATCATTTGTACTCGATTCTCTTTTTCGAAGGTTTTGAAAAAGATTTATAGTGAATTGCCCAAAGTAAACACTTAATAAATGTGGGCCTTAGAGTAGGAGTTGCCACAGTCTTCGAACCAAGTAAAACTTGGTTGTGTTAGCATTGTTTAATTTCTCTCTATTTTATCCTTATTCCGCTGCATTTTCCTCCTATTCTTTTATGCGATAGTTTTATGTTTCGAAAAAGTGAAAAATCCACGAGCGCTATGCGCACACCCCCCCCCCTCTAGCACTTTCAATCCTACACATCTCTGGAATAAAAAGGAGCAAACTGACTTTGTGGCCAATGGTAAAGCAGAGTTCTATCTACTGAGCATACTACCACTCCAAGAAGTCAACCTGATCGGCACCTATGACTCAGCCAAAGAACTCTAGAAGAAGTTCCTGAAGCTTCATAAAGGAACATTGGAGGCCAAGTTAGCAAGACGGGACATCCTCCAAAATTAGATAACGAACCTCCGAATGGAAAAAAGGAGAATTGGTGGCTCAACTACACGCAAAGATCAAGGAGCTAATTATCGGACTCACTAACCTCGGAGAAATGGTAACGAATCGGGACTCAATTCGATATGCACCCAATGCCTTTCCGAGAACACAAGAGTGGACATCAATAGTAGATGTCTACTACATTTCAAAAGACTTAGAGTCAAGTACTTTAGAAGAGCTATTTTCAACTTTAGAATTACACGAGTCTAAGTGTGCAAGACAAAGATAATAGCTGAACTAGAACCTAGCGCTAAAAGCCAGAAGATCGAACAGACTCAAAGTCATCCCTTGACTAAAACGAAGAGGCTTATGGTAAGAAAGTTTTCAAAGTTCTTTAAATCTAACAACTTTCATAAGAAAAATGCAACAAAGCCAATATGAAGGAAAAGGAAGGTTTGATGCTATAACTGTCAAGAAAAAGGGCTTATCAAGGACAATTGCCCAAGATTAAAAAGTAAAGGAAAAGAGAAAGAAAAAGGACACAAACACAAGAACCTCAAAGCCTAGTGGGATGAATCGTCGTCATTTGAGTCTGAGGTAGAAGAATATACTAGACTAGCACTAATGACTAGCCACGAATTATCAAACGATCAAGACACCTCAGTAGACAACATCAATATAATGAAGGAGGAGCGTCTACATACGAGTTTGACACGGTATGTGAGATATGTAATCTATCTTCAGGACAAACGTATAATGTTATTAAGATGCTAAATACACCATTATGCAAACTAAGAACTAAGTACATTGAGTTGAAAAAAGTCAACATTCAGTTAGAAAATGAAATGAAAAATGCATGTTTAAAGGAAGAATTTGATAATATGAAGAAGGAAAATGATAAATTAAAAAATCAACTAAAAAGATTCAAACATGTTCAAATTCAAATCTCTTACAAGTTACAAATACTACATATTATGGAGAGTTAAATTGGTATTTAAAAAATTATAGGGTTCAAATTGTAAAAATTGTTAAAAATATTTTTTTAAAAAAATATTTAATTAATTCAGTAGGTAATAATGCTTAAAATAGATTTTGACGTTGAAAAAACTTGTTAATTTTTTTTAATACTCAAAATCGAACAGTTAGCTGTAGAAAAATTGATTTTTTGAAAGATCCATCTCTCAAAATTTTTAATTTTAAAAACATAATTTTTGATAAAAAAAATCATAATAAATTATATAACGGTCAAAAAAAATATCAAAAATTTTTTTACCAACAGATAATACAATTTTTTATCACATAAAAAATTTAAACTAAAAGAAATTCAAAAAGAAAGTGTACGAATAATTAATCTCATCAAAATGAGTACATCAGTCGATTGATAAGTTTAAACAATCGACTGATAATAATGTAGTAGCAAATAGAATGTTTGAAACTTGACTGAACAACTCGATTGATTGACATTAGTCGATTGATATAGTAACAATCGATGGATGTCAAGGTTACAGCGGAGGTTTTTGAGTTGGTTGTGACACTCAATTGTTTAGGCATCAATTGACTGATGACCAATAATAATCAATTGTTCACAATGAAATCAGAGTTGGTAAGAGTCGTTTTGCAGGTGTAACGGTCGAATTCAGTAGAACAATCAACTAATAGTAATGAGTAGTCGACTGATAGGTGTCAACCCCAACCTGAAAATTATAATAGAAAGATTTTGAGAAGATTTTTGTAATCAATTATTAGGTGTTTTAGAGGAAAGTGTAATTATTTTCTAGTCCTTATGAGGCAAACTAAAGCATCCAGAATCGTTTAAAGCAAATTCCATTAGCATAAACTTGTTTTTGTTATATTCATTTGTATTTGTATCTTTGATTTGTGATGTGTCTGACAAGAAGATAACTAGTGGTGATTTCACTAGAACGGTCAGTTAGTTCCCTTAGGCAGAATGGTGGTTAATGTATGGAAAATTATTATATGAGATCTTGGGGTTGAATTTGAGTATGTCCGAGCATATCCTCTCTTATATCTTTACCACTTACAGTAATGATTAGTAGTTATCTATAATTTATCTCTTCCGTATTGATCTAGAAACAGATTAACCACCACCCGTAGTCAACCCTAAAATGCTCCAACCATGCACTAAAGCCATGTTCGGCGTTGAATTTCAATGCAGAAGCGTGTGATGGTAACCATGCACATAACTGATGACGCATATTACTATATTTTAGTTAATCTTTTTCTAGACCAGTGGTCTCTTCTCCCTAGTTATAATCTTAAGAATCTATATATCCACACTCGTTATTCTTCCTCGTTGACCTCCAAAAGTAAGTGATTCAATTGTCACAGCATGCATGGAACGTGTGTGTCTGTCTACTTCCATCCATCAGTTGACTCTGAGATCTCAAAGAAACCGAGTACGGTTTGGTGGTCAAGTTCCTTAAAGTTCAGTTTTTCAGGTTTTACCGTGTTGACTAAGAAGAGCATGGCATGGTGGCCATCGCATTCGGGCTCCTCCACCATGAAAGTCTAAGCACTTTCAAATTGGAAAAGCAAAAAGAGATTGTACTATAATTCTCAGATACTTTTTTGAACTTCTTTCTATTGGTCGTAGACCTCTCTTCTATGTGAGTGGGAGCGACTCATTACTTAATCAATGTTGTAACATCTGGATACTTGGTATATATAAAAAAATACTATACTTAGGTGAATTAGATCAGAAAGATGTCTCGCTAAAGGCTGTAATAGCATCGTTAAGAAGAGTTTAACTTTATCACTCTCACACTACGCAAAATCTCATATCCGATGTGGTATGAGAACACATTGTGATTTAAGTACACAAGCAAAAGTTCAAGTTCAACTACACATTTGGGATAAAAGAGCTAAGCAGTCAACATTTGACAAAATACATAAATTTGGTTGGAATACAGACCTCCTTGAAGTATATTCACACATGTACTAATTAGAAAGCAAAGAAATCTTTTTCTTCTTTCACATCCTCTTTGATAGATATTGTAACTTTTATTAGATATTATGCGTTATTAAAATTAGAATACATAAATTTGGTATTTTGTTCACAACTTTTTAGATGCTACCTACTCAAAAGGAAAAGGTAAAAAAGTGGATATTGAGCCAAAAACTCAATTAAAAGTCCAAAAAGTACATCCTCTTGAAATCTCTAGTGGGTATGGAAGAAAAAAACATAGAACTAAATTAAATGCCATATTGCACTATGTTGCAGGATTCATACCTTCATTCTCCATAGATTCAAAGATCTCCTTATTTTAATCCTGCAAATCATCCAAAGCCATTGATGAGAAAGTCTTCAAAGAATACAGGGCTTCATTTTCATATGGGTAGGAATGACATAAAGAAACAACCATCTGAAACAACAAATGGTTCCTTGTTTCCAACTCACCCTCCTGAAGACCACATTTCATATTTTTCTAGTTTAAGTCCTCTTTTTCATTAGTCTTCCTTTTGTTAAAATTTTGTTATTGACAATCATCCAAGCGGCAACCCGCACTTAGCAAATGCTGGAAAATAATTCTTGGCAAAAGACAACTTTACTGCAGTGTTTCTAATATCTGTAGCAAAATGAACATTAGATGATGAAAAGTATACAACTAATGAAAGGAGGTCAAGAATGTGTCAGCTTGCAAAAATTTACTGTCATAACAATAATACAATGTAAATATTAGCCCTTGCCCAAAGATCGCAGCCGAATGCAATATCACTTATCTATCATATTACATCATCAATGGTTTAACCTGCAGAAGCAAATTACCAAAAGCAAAGCAGCCTAACTAGATTACAAGGTGCAAAACCGTGTCAACATTCATAATAAAAGAATCAAAACTCACCTTGTCTTCCTCTTAAGTTTGTACCTTGGGTGGCATAACTTCCTTATGCTGCATATCAACAGTCTCTCATGGACTAAAGTACACTCATGTTGCCACTGAATACTGGATACAATCACTAAGATAAAGCTGATGTAGGTTGATCTAGCCAAAGATTACATCTAGTATCCAGCCAATCTGAATAACACAAAATAAATCTGATTCAAAGCTGTTTATTAGAATATTGCTCGACACCAGGACACCAAAGAGTAGCTCAAGATGCAATTCTAGATTACAATTTGATACAGTTGTCAATTTAAAAATCTGCAGAAATGATTCAAGAAACAAACCTTAAGATGATAAACTTGCTTGGAGCACCAAGTGGTTCAACAACTCTAGAAGCTTTATGATGCTAACAATTCATATATATATATATATATATATATATATATATATATGTGCCATGGTTTAAAGATCTAAGCAACCAAGCTTTGGTCTAAATGTTTGCATGTTGGTAGATAGCATAAATCTTGCAAGAATTAATACAAGCACTGTGAAATTTATTTCTTACTAAAGAGAATAGGCTTCCAAGTGCAAGATTCTTATTCAAATAAGAATCAAAAGAAATAAAAGTAAAAAATAATAATTCATTCTGTATTCTGTTTAAGGGTACAAATAATACAAGAAGTTAGATCCAGCAGGGTATTTTCAATGACAGGGTAAGAAATATAATTCTATCTCTATAAGCATTCAAGAAGGGTAAAGAAAATAATACAAATAAAGCCGATTGATGCAAATGCTCCATTAGGATAGAACCTCTAAAAAAATCACCAGTAACCACCACATGAACAAGAACCTTTCTCAAAGTGATGGAAACGACTTGAATCCCTCAGTATGATCTCGTGGTCAACAATCATAGAGATGAAGGTGATGGCACTGTGGCAATCTCCACAAATTCGCAAGTTTTTTGTAATACGGATGGGAGTTCCAGGGGAGGTCGTGAGGATGCCATATGCAACAGCAAGTTTTTCACTGTGCTCAGATAGAAGGTTACTTCTCTCTTCATCGTCCACGTCATGCAGTGCAAAATCTGTCTGTGGAACATAGCCAAGGGCTTTGATTCGTTCAATCAATGAGGTAAGAAGCTCATAGATTTCTTTAGATTGCAGGTGAGATCTATCTCCAACAAAGAATGAGACAGTTCCTTTCTTTTCCTGAATCCAGCTGCACCCTGGCCTCTTTTTGACTCCTTGCTTCTTCATTAGAGATCTGATCCTGGCTACGTCTTTCCACTGCCCTGCATTTGCATATATGTTGGACAGCAATGTGTATGCGCCATCATTTCCGGGCTCTAACTCTAGCAACTTATGGAGGGCATATTCACCAAGCTCCACATTAGAATGGATTCTACATGCACTAAGCAAGGCAACCCAAACCACAGACGTGGGTTCCATTGGCATGGTTTTTATCATCTCCCATGCTTTCTCTAAGCGACCAGCACGAGCCAACAAATCAATAACACAAGCATAATGTTCAGCTTCAGCAGTGACCCCATATTTCTTGCTCATGCTATCAAAGTATTCTAACCCCTCATCAACCATACCAGAATGGCTACAGGCATAGAGCACGACTAGGAAAGTGATGCCATCAGGAACAAATCCTGCCTTTTGCATCTCCTCAAAGAGATGAAGGGTACCTTTACCATAGCCATGCATCCCATAACAAGTCATTAGGGATGTCCAGGAAACAAAATTTTTATCTAATATCATATTAAACACAGTTTGAGCTGCATCAACATCTCCACACTTTGAATACATGTCGATGAGGCAATTGGCTACAAATAGCATAGTGCCCCGGACGCTGTTGCGGATCACATAAGCATGTATCTGTTTTCCGAGCCGCAATGCTGAAAGGCGAGCAGAAGCCATAAGAGCACAAGATATGGTGAAAACATTAGGTACTGAGTGACTCTGTAATAACATTTGAGAGAAGAGCCCTAATGCATCATTGGCATCTCCATGTTGTGTATAGCCACCAATCATGACAGTCCAAGTAACAACTGTCCTCTCATTCAAAGGTATAGAATCAAATAATGAGCGTGCTGATTTGAAATTCTTGCATTTAGAATACAAGTCTATCAGTGCATTTTGCACCATTAGATCCTCCCCATCACAATAATTGTTATTCCACGTAAGGAGGCATTTTCTAAGCGAATAAGCATGAGTCTCCATTCCTTGAGAAATTGCACCAACAGACGCACATGCAGAGAGAAGAGAAATAATGGTAACAGCGTTAGGTTCTGAGCCAGAGAATTGCATCTGCCTAAAAACGTCAAGGGCCTCATGCCCATGTCCCCTCTGGGCATACCCAGAAATTACTGCACTCCATGTCACAACATTCAATGCTATGTTCTCCTTAGTCATTTTCTCAAAAAGCTCTAGGGCATGGTCAAAATCACCATTCTGTGAATATCCAGTGACCATTGCATTCCAGGAAACTACATCTTGAATCTCCATGCTATTGAAAACTTTAAAAGAATCACCCATCATTCCACACTTTGCATAAACATCAATTAATGCATTACCCACAAAGATATCAACAAAAAGACAAGTTCTTATAGCATATCCGTGTATTTCTCTTGCCTGAGACAGTGCCCTCAGGGAAGCACAAGCAGGAAGAATGTTGACAAGGCTTATGACATCTGACCTCCCTAGACTCTCAATATTACTAGCCTTTTGTGACATCTCAGAGAACAACTCTAATGCGAGCTGTGGGTTACTACTCTTTACATGCGCTGCTATCATTGAATTCCAAGATGTTACATCATCTATTCCCCTTGATAGAATTTCTTCAAACACGTGGGAAGCTTCATCCAGAGCACCACAACGGGAGTACATGGCTACCATTGAATTGCAGATAAAAACATTAGACTCAAAGCCATTGCGACAAACAACTGCATGGAGGACAATCCCTCGTCGGTATGAAGGTAGCTCTCCGCATGCCTTTAGAGCAAAGGGGAAGGTGTAATGGTCTGGCCTAGTTCCCACACGCTGCATGCAGCGACAGAGTATCAGGGCATGGTCAAGGTGGCCTTCCTTCACATATTGCCTTATAAGCAAATTCCACCAAAGCACAGGAGAGGGCGAGAGACGTTCCAACAAGGTGAGAGCATCAGTTAGAGCACCACAAGCAAGGTATGAAGCTACAATGCCAACACCTAAGGATGGTGAAGATGACTGTGAAATGACAGAGAGGCACGGAGGTGAATGGAGGAGACCAAGGCTGATGATCTGTTGATGCAGTTGTCTGGTGGTGAAAACCGTCTTGCAATCCTTCAACCAGGAAGCGTACTGAGACAATGTTGAGGTTGTTGAAAGGTTTAATGTTGAGAAGAGTCTGATTCTGCTTCTTGCAGATGTCTTGAGGAAGCCAAGCAGATAACTACAGCTGAAACTCATAGACACCTTAACCACTCAAATAGAAGTGATAGCTCACTGCAGTCCAAATAAAGGCATCAAAAATGAATCAGCAAAAAACCTTCTTTTCTCCCTGGAAAAGAACATTAAAAAAATTCAAATATGTTGATGCTATGCTATTGACAATGGATATACTATTGCATCAAAGTAGGCAAACTACATAATTAAAAGTTCAAACTTTTGCATGTTCTCCATGCCATTTCTATTCAAAAAGAAAATTCTTCAACAAGAACAAGACGAACAGATACAAAATTAGAACAAAAATTTAATATAAGTTCAAAATATTTCAACAAATAAGCACAATAGAAGTGAAATATACATCAAAAGAAAACAACCTAGCAAATACCATAGGCTCATACTTGCACTGAGTTGCACCTATCTGGAAATTCAAAGCAAAATGATTGAGCATTGAAATGCTCGAAATTTCTTGCCATGTCCGCAACATAGCCAGAATACTATTCTGGTAAAATCACTCAACATGCTTTGGCATGCTTCAGCATGCATCAAGCATGTCAAGATGAATAAAACTAATGTTGGTTTCTCTTTTAGTTTGTTTATCCAAAACTCTAGTTTAATTGAATGACTAAATGATTAATTTATAGGATTAAATTGGTTGAGGAAAAAATCAGATTTATTAGTTGGGATTTCAAAGCCATGTCACTGCAATTCTGATTCAACATGGTAACCAAAGAAAAATGACAATTACACACCTACAAGAATCATTAAAAAAAAATGATTCTATTGTAGTATTCCATAACGTTCCACTCCACCTGCCAAAGACATAAGCACTAAGCTCTAGCAAAGCAACCCGAACTTGACTTGCATCTTTGGGAGTGGAGTGGTGGTATGTGCTTGCTCTCCACATAAGTCAAGCTTGAGATGGAGGAACCAAAGAAACAGCCTAAATGAAAGAGCAACCAATCAACAACATGGACCTAGCTCAAAAGGGGATTAACCAACTAATTACAGTTACATACTAGTCATTTAATTCAACCATTGAATAGGTTAAACAATACATTTGGTCGACAGAAGATGTTAAAGTAATATAATTGGTCTATAGACCTTGTAGAAAAGCTAACTAAATCTACAAGTTCTCTATGTAATCCTATAAACAGACAAGCAATATGAACCTAAAGGTATCCAAGTCCAATATAATGCACTTCCTCAAAAGTGAGACGGAAGGAGACCTGTTCGGCTGTTCCCTTTGGTTCTGGTCATTCGTCGTCGTCTTAGAGGAATAGTGCGGTAGGGTATGGCGTCGAGAGGTAGGAGTAGTCCACAGCGGATTATATGGCGCCTGTAGTCGGGTGGAAGGAGGCGGAGGGACGGCCGGGGAAGCGGCTGAAGGAAAAAATTACTGCGATCGCCGTGCGGGCGGCGAGGCCGCGAGTTGAGGTGAGTGACGGCTTGAGGCGGCCGCGGCGGGGTGGGTCATGTGGGTGCTCGCTCGTACCAGGGCAATGGGAAGATAAATTTTCAAAATGCCCCAAAGTTTAACTTATTTTTCAACATACTCTTTAAAATTTTAACATTATTAAAATACCCCCTATACTCTACTTGCAGCCGCTTAAATTAATTTTTTAATACTCTCCATTTATTAAATTTTTTTTTTTTCTGAATCATGATCCTTCATGACTTTTATGAGTTACTTAGAAAACTTATTTTTCTAAGTCAGCAAATATTGAAATGTGATAACTATTTTTTAAATTAATTTAATTTTGTATTTTGTCGAATATAATTTCCTAAAGAAATTTTCATCTACATAACAAATTTTAAATTCTAAATATGTGTAAATATCCTAAATATATTCGACTATAATTTAATTTAGGCTTTTTTTATTATATCTATAATTTATATTTTATTTCAATTTTAGGAAAATATAGTTAATGTAAATATTTAAGTGAGGAACATTAAATTTTCCATTGATTTATTTTTTGAATAAAATAATCTACTTTGCAATAAAATGAATAAGAACTTTGTTTGATTGTTCGTTGAATCTATATATATATATAGTCCCAAACCGTTTAAAATTTACTTATTATATTATATATATTAACCCCACGAGCATGTTATTCAATTTATTAAATACATTAAGCATTTTTCGTTTTTTAGATAATTAAAAAATATATATACCATAAACCTAAGAGTACACAATAACTAAGTGCTATAAGCAATTCATGTATTTCACTTTTTTCCAGAATAGAAGTGATTCAGGTATCAAATTTGAATATACTTCAAATAATTTGTTTACGTGAATTTGCACACTCTATAAATCCTTTCACAATTCATCTAGTCCTTACAAAAAAAAGTAATGATACACACAGAAAAAAAAAACTACTATTACGTATCCTCTATATCAGGTGGATAAAAAAGACAAAGCAAGATGTCTCATCTTTATCAATAGTTATCCACCTCTATAGTTATGTCCATAAACCCGTAGCATCTGTCAATAAATGCAAGGCGGAGCTATGTTCAAATATATCCGAGCTATAGTCCGAGGGCTTGATGTAGTTTAGAAAGAAACAAACTCTGAATTTACGATCGGAGAAAGAAAAAACGTGGAAGCGGCTTGGGGCAATAGTGTCAACTTCGACGCTCATAGTCCACAATCCGGGTAGATCACCCGGGCTAGCTCCGACATTGGATAAATGGACATCTCCTGTCCTATATATATAGTCAATCTCTAATTCCCCTCTATTAATCTGTGATTGATGGACATCTAAAGAATAGACTTTCTTGGGTCTCCTTAAATTCGAATGGAATATTAAGCATTTTTCCATAGTAATACCATAACATTTGATAAAACTAAAATGAATAATAGTAAATAATCATTTCTAAAACATAATGTTTATGTAGAATATTGTCAGAACATAGTTAGTAAAGATAAATAGTTTAGAATATTATCAATATTTATAATACGTGAGCTGTCCAGATGATAGTAATCTGAGCAATTCCATCAAAAACTAGAAAAAAAAAATAAATGTGACAATGAAAAACCAAGTTGCTAACTTTATTTTATCTCTTGCTACAAGATCCATAAACTGTAAAAAAACAAGAAAGAAAGATGCATGAGTTATATATGAAGAGAACAACCTCCTCTTCTTTCAAAGTTTCAACACTCAAATAAAGGTTTAAATAAACTAATAGCAACTGCTACTCGCGGGCGACTACAACCAACTGTTTTCCAACATTTCGGCCTTCGAATAGGCCTACAAGTGCCGCAGGGGCATTCTCAAGGCCTTCGGCAATGTCTTCCACATACTTAATTTTATCTTCCTTTATCAGTTGCACAACCTTATCTTCAAACTCTAGATAGCGGCCATAGTGTTCGAATACCATGAACCCTTCCATTCGGATGCTCTTGCCAATAATGAGGAACAAGTTGCGCACGCCTTCAGGTATCTCAAGGTTGTACTGAGAAATCATTCCACATGCAGCAATTCGTCCTTTTAATCTCATGTTGTAAAGAACAGCTTCGAGCATTGAACCACCTACATTCTCAAAATAGATATCGATGCCATCTGGGAAGTACCTACAGAGGAGAATATAGCCGAGATACAAATTAGAGACGCTTTTAGCTTCAACAGAACAAAAGAATAATTGACATGTAAAATTGGAAACCCAGTGAATCGAGTGAGCCAGTGCCACACCATAACCAAACCTATTAAGCTTGAACCTTGAGATTACTGTGAAAAAATTCTGTCTATACAGCTATACTTTTTGTAGCTCATCTTTAATTATAGGCACACGATGTAGGAAGGTTGTCCAAATACAATGCCAAATCTATGAAAGTTCAATGTACCTAATCTTACCCTTGAACTGAACCTAGGTTGTTCATAGTGCAATGGAGGAACCTTATGTAGACCATAGCAAACTCGTTTGAAGATCATGTAGAGAACACAATAGAGTTTGTTACTAAATATCATGCTTAAATAACATTCTATTCTAAACACCAATTCATCCATTTTGTATGATATATACAAACATAACAACCATGCTCTTTGAACAAAATCCTTGGTCTAAAAATCATCAAGTTTTAGAGATAATCCTAGTTAGCATTCTTTTGTAGTTCTACTTTTCATAATAAACACCCCATTAGGGTCAGAAGCACCTAGAAACAGAACGCTAGTTGCAGTTTCCATTCTGGCATATATTTTAAAGGGGCTAAAGAGTCAGTATTAATTATGACAGATCATGTATTATGCAAAACAGCTAATGTACATAACAATCAAAAAAATAAATCATATTTTGACGAGTGGCCAACCTTTTCAAAGTTTTAGTCAGATCAGGTTCCTTCTTATAATTAAAAGCCTCATCGAAGCCAAACTTAGTCTTCAGAAGATTAACCTAATGAACAATAAGAAGAAGAAAAAAGTAAATGCCAACTAACAAATAAGATGATGAGTCTTTGGAAATTTATTATACGATAATATGCCAAAGCAACGTACTAGTTTTGCCAAATGTCAATGTGTTAAATGTTGGATACTAGAGAGAAAGAATTGAAATTCAACAACAGATAATCAAATAAATACGAGTACACCATATACATAAACCCCTTATCTTTGAATTCAGCTTTTATTATAAAAAAAAGTTGTTTGGAATAGCCTTCCTAATCTGAGCTAATGCAATATTTTGAGAGAGAGAGAGAGAGAGAGAGAGAGAGAGAGAGAGAGAGTTGATGCTTTGAGTAGGTATGCTACAAATTAATTTACTTATGGAAGTAAAAAATAAGCCAAATCTTGTCAAACCTTTTCGTCAGAACCAGCACTTCCGACAACATAACAACCCAATTGTTTGGCAAATTGTCCCACAAGTTGGCCAACAGCACCAGATGCTGCTGATATGAAAACGCGCTCCCCCTTCTTTGGAGAGCAAATGTTATAAAATCCAGCATAAGCTGTAAGACCTGGCATACCTAGACATTGCAATACTAGAATTGTTAATAGAGCGAGAAAAATGATAGTTCATTTTCAACTCTGAAAATGGTAGTTCATCTTGAAGTGACATCACTGTTTGCCTTTTAGTAAGCTCATATAAAAAATTCATAGTAGAATATCAATTTGTTGCTTAAAGTATCTGCCTAAGAACAAAGTAACGACTTTTAGTTTGGAAGCTAGTTAAAACTTCTAGCATAGGACTAGTAGCATGGTCTTTATGGATATGATTAATGTTGCAGAAAAGATAAGGGACGCGATTAATATTAGTAATGTTGCTTCTTTATGGATGTTGATAAAGAGAATGGACATGATTAATATTTGTTAAGTTGCTACTTTCTGGAAAAGCAAATGTCCTACCAAAAAACGGGAAAGAAATATTCTTCACGTTAGCCCAAGTGACTTGAAATAGGGCACAAGCATGAAAACTGAAAGGAAAAAAAGAAAATATTTTGACTGCAAACTTCATTCACAGACTAGAATGCACCACTATATAGGCTCTAAAAGATTTCCATGATTTTTCTTTGACGATTGCTCAATTTCACCCACTTGTTTTGTTTTCCAATTTTTACTTCCAGGGGCTCATTGATTGTGTCAAAAAGTGTTCTCTATCATTGAATGTTGTTTTTGTATTCTATGTTTAGGGAAAGATCAATCTAAAACGACAGTATATACAATAAAAGAAAACAAAATTTTTAGCCAATATTTAGTCGACTAGTATCACTTTGATGGAACTAGAAAGTAAACAACTAGTTTTTTGTCTTCTCATGATTACTACTGAATTATCATGTTGCAGACAGATTAACATGCAGTTATCACATTAAAACGGATGGAAGATCTGGCACCCATTAAAGTTATGCAGAAACAGCACTTACCAAGAATACCAGTATAGTAAGAAAGTGGAACTTCAGTGTGATGGATTTTAAAAAGTTGTTTTGGATCTTTAATCAGGCTATACTCTTCCCAACCAGTCATGCCCCACGCATAGTCACCAATTTTAAAATCTGGGTGGCTGGAGTCCACAACTTTTCCAACGCCAAAACCAGTTATTGGCTATACAAGAAAAAAAAATATGAATGTCAAAATCCAGATATGAAAACTAATCAAAAGGCATATTAGTACTATTACATTTATCATTCATCTTAATCAATATTAATGCAGAACAATATCTAAATTGCACCACAATTTCATACCTGGACTTAAAACGAATTATGTTATAATTGATTGATTTGATTCTCATGGGTCATGATTTACTCATGAGCTTCACTGAGTTAGCAGAGGACAATCTTTCAAAATTAAAGTTTTACAACTATACTTCAACAAAATGGCTAGTTGTTAAGAAGCTTTCAGAGGTATTAAATGAACTCAATTAAACTGAGCACTCCTTGTGGTAGAAATGGGAAAAAAGTGGAGGAATCTCTATAGTGTGAGTTAAAAAAAAACAGTTGGAGAGAGGGAACAAAAATTTAAGTAAACAAAATGTGGGGAAGATGGATATTTGTTGACTGGACTATAAAGAATACGAAAACAAGGATGGGAAATTTAGTAACAACAGGATAAGACAAAATATGATGTAGAAATGATAAAGTAAATCCACAAATGATAAAATTAAATAGGCTTGTCTAACTAACCGCTGCTCCTGTCACTAATGAACTATTTCTCCTAGTAGAAAATAGATAAATATTGGTCTTTGTCTGTAAATGGGTTGTGGGTGTAGTTAGCAGCTCATGCCAACATGCATAACTTCTTTTATGTTATCACCATTGTGTTATTCATTGGAAACTTATAGGATACAGGAAAATTGCATCCAGTGCTTTTTGAAATATGCTACAAACGGTTACAAGCTGATGCTTATGAAATGAAAACATATGATGGCCACCAATTTGTACCATTCTTTTTTTACTTCACATCTTATCAAGTCCATGAAGCAAACAATTGCATTAATTTTGAGCAAGCACTATTAAGAGATTATCAACCTGTTGATCCTGAAACCAGAATCACATGTACACATTTTTTGCCCAACTAAATGGAAGCAACTATTGTCCACATAGAGAGTACCTAGAATATTTATCTCATTAATTCATCCATTTTTGTTCAAGTTTCACTTCTTCTACGTGAACTATTGTCAAATCATTGGAAATTAAATCTGCAAAGTTAATTTTAGATTAGATCCAACGGTTCATTATTTTTAGGGGGCTACCATTGACTATGACAGAAGCATACTCTCACTAAACTATGTCTTATAACGAATAGGTAAGCAATTATTTTAGCAAAAGCATAAAAGGCTCAGTCAGTCTGAGACATCAAACAAGCCAACAAAGAGGATCAAATGTGTAAAACTCAAAACAAACACTGGTATCTTTATGAGAAAGAATTTTGAAATTCAGGCCACATGCAGCAGCCAATCGAAATCATCCCTTATGCTCTTTGCAGCATAATATCCGTCTCCATTTTGTAACCATTTCTACCATAGGAGCATCATGGCTGTTTAAACACCTACTTTTAGAGATCAAGCAATCCCTCATCTTATTACTGACAATTCAAAAAATCCAAATTTTTCAAAGAAAAAATATCACTCTAACCGAGCCGAGAGCATACACTATTTGATAAAAATCCAACATCTTGTTCACAAAACTAGAGAGTCCATTTTTTTACTCTCCTGAAATTGGTGCAGGCTAAAACAACATACTAACTCCCTAAGAATCCATCATATATTCCATGCACATACTCTTTTTAAGAATTTCCCCTCATGCTAAAGAAACATACCCCTTTCATATGAATCCGAGAGTGCCTAATCCATAAGATCCTGGCACTCTTCCCATAAAATAGTCCCGTAACTTCATATATAAAAAGAAGAAACAATGTGCAAAGATTCTCCAAAAAAACACATAAATTATTTTTTTAAAAAAAAAAATCTTAAACCGATTCCATTGATTATCAATCATCTATGCAGCTTGTGTGGGCTACGTGGTCAGTATACCTCGCCGGGAACGAAGTCATCGACGTAGCTGCCCTCCTCGTGCTTGGTCATGCGCAACCGCATGTACGGGTCGCAGGAGAGGTATAGGTTCTTGAGGATCAGGGCGGTGGAGCCCTCCGGCACGCGCAGCCGGATGGTACCCGTCGTCACCAGCTCCATATCCGTCGCCTTGGGCGCCCCGCCCGCGATGAAATGCTTCAGCAACACCTTCTTGTTCGCCACCACCACATCCTCCGCCGACCCCATCGCACCTCTCTGTCTCTCTCTCTCTCGCTCTCGCGATCGCACATATACACGCACAGCCGGCTGCCGGTAATAAATATAAATTACTTCCTCCTTCGAATTAAAATCGATGCCTTCTAGACAAAGGTCAATTTTGTTGGACACAATTTTTTTCTTTTATTAATTTTTATTTTCCTCTTTTATTCTTTTGTGCAAAAGTGACACAATTTTGAATGAGACAATATGGAAACTCAATTAATCCAATTAATTATTAATTAGGCCGGGCTATAAACCGGCTAAGACTAGCTGGAGTTCAAATCCACTTTGTCAATTTTACTGTGTCCTGTGTGTCATTACTGATCGAACGGATCAGATCATATCTAAAGGGATACGGTGCACATCATGAGAATATTGTACATATCTCAAAGATACCACGTCCGTCTAATCGGCAATGAAACACAGGAACAGAATAAATTTGGGACAGAGGATTTAACTAGCTGTGCATTCAAAAAAAAAATTCTTATCACCCTTTGGCTAATTTGCATGAGACAATATGGAAACTCAATTAATCCAATTAATTATTATTTAGGTTGGGCTGTAAACTGGCTATGACTAGCTGTGCGTTCTAGAAAAAAAAAATTCTTATCAACCTTTAGTTAATTTGACTGTCTATTATAATTTAATCTTATGATTTATCTTCCTTCGTATAACCTAGACATACTATGAGAGTACGCATAATGGCAAAGTCACGTTTGTGGTTACCCGGGTAGTAGTCCGGGGGTCCAATAGGGGTGTGAAAGAGATTTACATGAAAGGAAGGGAAAAAACAAAAGAAAGAAAGGACTAGTCCTGGTCGACAACGACAATAACGGAAATAGGAGACTAGCCTGGGTGATAACGACGTCAGCATGGGAGCTCAAAGCCCACAGTCTAGGTAAATCATCCGGACTGACTCTACCATCGGGTAGGCATGATCAAGCCCGCTTGAGTCAAATTTTATATTAAGTTTATTCAAAAGCTAATTAAGTTAAGCCAAATTAAATTAAAATAAAATAAATTGTTAAAATAATAATTCAATTTTAACTTAATTGTTTTATAAATTTTAATTTTGATATTATAAATTTATTTATTCCTTTTGAAGGTTTAAGCTTATAAATTTTACTTATGGATATTATTCATAAATATTAACAAAATGATATATTAATATATTTAAATTTATTCATTTAGTATAATGTCGAATAAAAAACAATAACTAAGCTATATATCGAAGTATTGATGTTTACTTAATAATTTATATATATTCTTCTTTAGTTAATAATTTAACCTTTTATGTTCAAATTATAAGAATTTTCATTTATTATATAATATTTATGTATTTTATATATTATCAAAAGCATACACATAAAATATTAAAATTTAAAGTAATTCAGCTAACAAAGTTAAGCCAAAAATAATAAAAACAAAGAGTGTTCTGAGAAATAGTCCATAAAATTAATCTATATGAATGTAATAAACTAATTACTTAATTAGTATAAAAAAAAGGCACGGACGGTTATGAAGTACAGTTAGTATCATAAAATTTTCAAACTCTTTAAATTTAGTGTGCCATGAGATTTGAATCCTAGAATCGTTTCATCTTTTTATCATCGTACGATAACATCGTGCAATGATGTGCTCATCCTAGCTCCATCAACTTACTTCTCAATTAATAGAAAAGATAAATTATAAATAATTATTAAGCGTGAGTATAAATAATCAAGGTACAAAAGACATGTGTAGAATGTAGATACGTCAAATTTCCACCTAACAGTCTTATGTTTTTTTATCATCGTACCATAACTATATATTTCTCGGGATTGATGTATAAGATGTAGGCTAGAGGTCCATATATTACCCGTATAATTTGTGTCAGTGCAAGTCTTGTCAAAATATATCACGTACAAAAGTGTTAAACATTAGTCATTATATTTTTAAATCATTAATTGAAATAAAAAATAAATTATTTAAAATTTAGAATATCACTAAACTGAGGTCAAATTTTAACTTGTATACCTTTATATATGCATAATTATGGGTGATATTCTAATTCCCTCATGTCTTAACCATTTGTACTTATGGTTAGTAGCCACCCGTGGTTTACCTCCTCCGTGTTGGCTCTGGGACGGGTCAGCGGGGGCTCTGGGGGTGAGCGATTCACCTTTTTACCACATGGGTGACATTCTAATACAGTATTGATTTAAATTTTTTGAATTCTCTCTTCTCTATTTCCTGCATGCAGTGTATTACTGTTTTAAAAAAAAACAGCGCTGCGCAGAGCTGTTCTTTAAATAACAGCTCTACTAGATATGCAGTTGTTCTTTAAAGAACAGTTCTACTATGCAGCTGCTCTTTAAAGAACAGCTTTGCCGTGGAGAAAATAGCTCCGCAGGGGGAAAAAAGCAGCCCCCTCGCGGAGCTGTTTTTGAAAAAATAACTATGTTGTGGAGTTATTTTTTAAAGAACAGCTCTGCCGTGCAACTGTTTTTTAAAGAATAGCTCCGCATGGAGAAAAACAGTTTCACAAAGGGGGCTATTTTTGAAAAAACAAAGCTGTTCTTTAAAAAACAACTCTGTTGTGCAGCTGTTTTTTTAAAGAACAGCTTTACCGTGTAGCTGTAGCTCCGTAGAGACGAGGGAGCTATTTTTGAAAAAACACCTATGTTGTAGAGTTGTTCTTTAAAGAACAACTTTGTCGTGGAGCTGTTTTTGAAAAAACAGCTCCGCAAGGAGAAAAATAGTTCCCTTGCGAAGTTGTTTTTGAAAAAAACAGCTATGCTGCGAAGTTGTTCTTTAAAGAACAGCTATATATGTTGCGGAGTTGTTCTTTAAAAGAACAACTCTGCTGTGCAACTGTTCTTTAAAGAACAACTTTGCCGTGGAGTTGTTTTTGAAAAAATAGCTATACTGTAAAAAAACAGCTCTGCAACAGAAAAATAGTTCTCTTGTGGAGTTGTTTTTGGAAAAACAACTTCATATGGGAGTTGTTCTTGGAAGAACAGTTCTCATATGGAGTTGCTCTTGAAAAAACAGCTCAATGTGGAGCTGTTTTTCTACTGCAGAGTTGTTTTTTTAGAGAACAGCTCTGCATCATAACTGTTCTTTAAAGAACAGCTCCACGGTAGAGCTGTTCTTTAAAGAACAGCTCCCATGTGGAGCAGTTTTTTAAAGAATAGTTATGATGCGGAACTGTTCTTTAAAAGAACAACTCTGCAGTGCTACTTTTTGAAAAACAACTCTTTCAAAAATAGCTCACATGTAGAGCTGTTCTTTAAAGAACATCTTTGCAGCATTGTTGTTTTCTCCCTGCGGAGCTGTTCTTTAAAGAACACTTGCACAACAGAGTTGTCTTTAAAGAACAACTCTGCGCACTGTTGTTTTGAAAAAAATAACTCTACACTGCATGTAGGAGAGAGAGAGACGACATGTAGAAAATAGAATAGAGAGGGTTTACAAAAAAATTAAAACAATGCTGAGACAGAATTCCACATCAACTGT
>JBAMIE010000016.1:7314488-7330139 GCA_037177295.1 Kaempferia parviflora | reverse complement strand
AGTTTAAATTTTCTATCCCAGAATATCCGTGTCCCCGTGTCTCATTGCCGATCGGACGGATCAGATCATATCTCAAGGGATATTGTGTACATTACGAGGATGTTGCACACATCTTGAGGATGTCACGTTCGTCCGATCAGCAATGAGACACGGGGATACGGATATCCTGGGACAGAGGATTGGATTTGCCATAGCCTGGGATCAATCTAGGTAAATCAGTAGATCTAGCTCAGCCATTGATTACATCTCAAAATCTAGTGATCACCTTCACATAAAAATGGAGAAACCAACCTTCACTTTTTCTGCAAGGCATGTAGCCAATCTCGCCAAAAAGTTCGGATGTCAGAGTCAAGAACTGCCACTCTGCCAAGCTCAGTCCATTATGAACCTGTTTGCCGAGTTTCTATCTATCTGAACACTCTGAGAATTAGTTCTTTCCACGAATATTTCAGGGGAAATGGGAGCTCAAGATGGCAACGAATCCTGCACAATCCAACAGCAGGTTTACTGTTCTTGTAGATTCGTTATCCAGTCAGTTAAAGGTCAATCTAGCAAGAGAAGAACATTAAGAAGAATGTCGTAAACTGTAGCAGTGAGAGTAAATTCGAACAGAACTGTAATTTTTTCTCTTATGCCTCACCCCATTAATGCAGGCGAAATTGGTGAACAACTGTTTTTGCAGCCACCTCGAGCCGTGAATTTTAGTTGGGCCTATGTGATTGGTCTATTCCGCTAAATAATTTAAACAGTTTCGGTTAAAATTTTATCAATCAAAACTTACAACGGGCCACCCGCCTAGACCCGCGACCCGCACGGGTCAGCCCGTGATGGACTTTGGTTACCTGCAGGTTGAGAAACACATATAAATTAAGTTTTATGTAAATTTATTATATTTCTTTGTCATAATTTTAAAATAAAAATTATATTTTTCATCATATATGAGTATTCATTTGTGTCCATTTATATTTAAAATACCTCTTCCTGAATATATCTAATTGGCGAAACCTTTGAAGTAAAACATCAAAGATATAAAGTTTTTTTAAAGTTTTTTTTTAATTTATGGGCCCGTGGATTGACCCTGCCTAATCGACAATCCATCTTGAATTAAGTTGAATTAGACATTTCTCAATTCGTCAAGATAACGAGTCAACCCATTCCACCCGCCAAATGACAAATCCATCACAGTCCTATCCGCCCCGCCAACCCTAAACAATTTGTCAGTAAATCTTTTGGCGTGTGATTAGTGGAAGGATAATGCTCATGTGGAGTGGTAAACAGAGACTAAACGAGTCGTTAATGGAGATCAAGGAGGAAGCTATTGAACGTGTTATTTAATATTCGACAGCGGCACGTTGATGGTGAGTTTTTAAAGCGGAGGAGGAGCTCGAGTTTCCTCGCCTCTGTTAATGGGAGGTCGACGCGCACCTCGAGAGCTTAATGGGGAAGAAGCTCGGCTTGGGGGCGCTCTTCTTCGGGTTCCGGGACTCACCGAGGCCTTCTGCTCACCTCTCTCCGCCTTCTCCTTCGTCTTCTTCCTGGCCTTGGCATTCCTGCAAACTCCCCAAGACCGCCTCCTTCCGTGACGACGGCGCCGGCGATCGCGTCTTTAAGACGGTGAACTCCGTCTACCTTGACTCCAACGACCCCTGCTTCACGAACGACCGCGAGCGGAGCTTCTCCACGGAGTCGTCGGAGACGATGGTGCGGCGGCTGCGCTCCGACCGGCTCTTCTTCGATCCGGGCGGCGGCACGAGCTCGATCATGGAGGAGGCGAAGGCGGAGGCAGAGGCGCCCGAGGAGGAGGAGGTGGCGCCATTCGGCGACAGCGTGGCTCTGGCGCTGGATTCCGAGGACCCGTACAGAGACTTCCGGCAGTCGATGGAGGAGATGGTGGCGGCGCACGGCCTCGGCAGAGACTGGGAGCGACTGGAGGAGCTGCTGGTTTGGTACCTGAGTGTGAACGTGAAGAAGACGCATGGATTCATAGTGGGAGCTTTCGTGGACTTGCTCGCAGCCATTAATGCTTCTTCCTCTTCCACCTCCTCCTCCTTCTCCTCCTCCTCATTTTCCAGTTCCTTCAAGATCGAAGAAATAACAGAGGAAGACACCAACGAGCCAAGTTCTTCATCATCCTTAACCTTGTAAACCCATCACAGTGTAAATTTGCTAGATCTTTCTCATTTCGGAAATTAACTTAGTTCATATTTTGTAGATGTTCTTGTCTTCCGATTTCTCTTATGAAATTGTTGTGGTTGCAGATTCCTTGTGTGTTCTTGATGTTAGGTTTTGCAGGACAGCAGGATTTTATTAAGCTTAATTTTATGAAACTTAATCATACTGAAATGTTATTCACCATTTCCTCTTGCTCTGTTTCTGATTCATAGATAAAAGTACTATGAGAAAACCCTGAAAAATCTTTTTTTTTTTTTCCCTTTTCAAAGAGCCTCATCAAATTGAAGGTCAGCTTTCTGAAAAACCCTGTTAGAATAGATCAATTGATATAATTTTTTTTTCTGTCTTCTACTGACGCAATGCATCACCACATAATTTTGTTTGGTTTGGATGTGAACTCGATTTGATGGTTCTTAATTTTTCAATAAATTATCATAAATGTGGAAGATAATTGTTAATAAAGATACCCAGAGCTTTGATTTTGACATCACAACAAAACACAGAGCTTAACACTTGAATGAGGCCCCACGAACTTAACTGGGTGGTCAATGGTGGATAGATTGCCTTGAGGTTGAGTGGTGAAATAATTCACTCCTCTATTCACTATCCTTATTTATCTTTTCTTTTCTTTTTAAACAAAATGTTTATTACGTCCACACAGTTTTTTTATATGTGATGGCAGTTTCTGAATGCTCTGTTCTTCGTCTTATTATTATAAGACGAACTACCAGTTTCATTTCTGAAAGCCTAAAACAAGGCACCAAGAACTACCAGTTTCAGCTCTATTTCCTTTGCATCAGTCATGCAAATCAACATGAGAGGCTCTGAAGCTCCGGAAAGTAGCTTCAGTTTGGTCCATTGTTGCCACATGAAAGTTTGCCTTTGCAATTAAGACACAATTAAGTGAGAGTTAATCCTCCCTGGGATCATAATTAAGCAAGGCAAGCTTGCACATGGATCCATGTTTTGCTCATTAATCCATATAATTACTTGGAGATCGGGCAGATATAAAATTCGATTATTGTCTGCAGTTTCAATGCGAGAAGCTTCTAAATCTTGCAACCTCTCATAGATTCAACATCTAATAAATCATGCATGTCAAGAAGGCCAGCTGTGAGATGCAGATACCCTCACCAACCAATGCTCTATTTTTCTAAACACAAATTTATGAAAATGAAGTTTCCACAAATTTTATAATATTTAAATTTATTTGATAAGATATATTATTGAATTCTCAAATTAAACTTATTTAACTGTTTGAAAATTTTATAATTTTAATATTATTAAATTGATTATAAAATTTAATAATATAATTTATTTTTTTTATTATTTGTTTATTATGTTGATAAGAATTTTATCTATCAATATGATTTATAAACTTTATTAATGAGTTCAATATATGTTCAAATTTATTAATTTAATTTAATTAATTATTCAATTCATTTAATTAATTTTATGTGTATTTGATAATTTAGTTATTCGGATTCTTACTGACCCAATTGTTCATCGGTAAATCTAAAAGTATAAACTGTTGGTTGTACCAATATCAAATTCAAATTTTGATGAATTATAAATAAATTAAAGTTAGATTCTGTGAAAATTAATCAGTCTGTAAAGTTTACAGGAAAAAAATTTGGAGGTTCGAATCCGACACATCGGAATATCCGATTCTCGATGTAGATGATCCTGATGTGGATGATCCGAGATGTCCGATTCTTGGTGTGGTTATTCGAGATGTCCGACTCCCGGTGTGACAATCGGGGATGTCCGACTCCCGGTGTGGTGATCCAGGATGTCCGATTCCCGGTGTGGTGATCCAGGATGTCTGATTCCTGGTGTGACGATCCATGATGTTCGATTCCTGATATGGCGATCCGGATGTCCGATTCCGGTGTTAGTGTTCCGGATGTCTAATTCCGGAAGGTAAGTAAGGTAAGTCACTGGAGGAGAGTGACTTGTGAGGACGCGTTCCTGGTGGAAGGAATAGTAGGCATGCATGGGACCAGCTTAGAACCATTTTGAGAATCTAAGCTGAGTACCTTGATTAGGTTTTCGTCTTGGAGGGACAAAACCTAATTAATACTACCTTTAAATTACTGTGATAACTCTATTTTGTAAGGTATATTTTTCTGTCTCTAACACTGTTTTGCAGGGTCAAAAGTGAAGTTTGACCATGGATGAACAATGCTAAAGGTGCCTTCCTGGTTGCTGGAGGCGCCTCCAGCACAGAAATTTCAGCCTTTGGCGGAAAGGCACGAAGGCACCTTCAGGAGGATAATTCGTGACTTCGTCGCCGATAAGAACCTGCGTCTTCGGGATAGAGCTTTTCGCGCTGAAGACGCCTTCAACCCTCTTTAAAAGGAGTGCTCGGCAAAAGTCTTTAACACATTTCAAAACAGCATTTTAAACAAACTCTTGCGTGCTATACTGCTTCCCGATGTTACGATACTTCGATACTACTGCCGTGCTATCGCTCCGGACTTCCGACCGCTACCGACAGCTCAATGCCAATTCCCGAGCTCATCTGAATTCCTATTTCTAGAGTTGGTAATATTAAGTTATTGTAAATTGTACTTAATTGTTTTACAAGAGAAGTGTATTGTGTTACTGCTCTTATATTTGTATTTGATTCACTCTTCCGGCGTTGAGATTTTTAGTATATTATCCAACGATATGGTCGACCATAGGCAATCGAGTAGGAGTCGTCTAAGACTCCGAACGAAGTAAATCTTCCATATGCTTTTTATTTCTGTTGCGTTTACTCTGAGTTTTTAAACGAATGATATTCACCCCTCTCTATCGTCTAGTACAATTCTCCACAAATAGCATCTCACTCAACAAGTCCTATATTTTTCATCCCACCAAAGAAAAATACTTTACAATACACCATAAATATGATTCGGATAGTAAATATTTGGGAGTCTACTGAATATACTACCGTCCGCTCCCCGGGGTGAAATGCCTGTTTCATGAGATGGCGAAGGAGACAGATAAGTCATTGATTAGCAATTGATGTTGAACAGCATTAATTTGAGTGTTGAAGTGAGTGCATCATTTCAATCTGACCAACATGGTTGTCTCATTAATTATAGGCCTTCTTTCGCTTTCAAATGAATATACCTATCACGTCTTCACTACATTAATAATGTAAGAAAGAGAAGGGGTTTAGATCAAAAGTTAGAAGTTTAAATTGATATTTTCAAAGCAATTTAATCTTTTTTTTTTGCTTTGCCTTGAATGGGTATAGACGACTACGTACCTAATGCCATGTGGACGTACCTAATGGTTAAGACGTACCATAGAAGGCCAGATTTTTAATACATTAATTTATAAGATCGAGGACTTTAATCATGGTGGGGTAGCACTTGCTAGTAAGATTTCCATTGGTACATAATTAGACTTGTAGCATTCTTGTTGTAGACACACAAATATGAGAGGAAAAAAATGAGTTTTTTTAATCTATTTTTATATTTATTTTTATTTATAAAGATGATAATAGGCCACCAAATGGAAGAATATTTCCGTGGGCTTTCATCAGGATTTCATCCTTATCTATTTCTGTAAATCTACTTTGTGATGATCAAGTTGACTATGTCATAGGGGCAAAATGACAATTATAGATAAGTAATTGCTTTCCATAAACCTTACTTATAAGATGTTCATAAAATAGGTAATAACATGACTCGACAAACATATATCTCGAGGTCTATTTAATTATCGCTAACCTAACTATTCATTCAAACTATTTCAATTGTTTTTATTTACCTCCAAAATAAAATAAAAATCCTACATGTCTATGCTAGTACAATGATAAGATTGTCCACACTATGATTTGTACTAATCTTGACATATCCTATATGCAAGTCTACCGAGCCAACCTATGACCAATCAGAGAAGATTCCATATTCAAAGACACACAAGAGACTTGTTACGGGCAGATATCTAATGCAACTCTTGAAAATTACTTAGGATTTAGTCGATGTTAGAGACATGATCGATAAGAGGTCTTACCGCATGCGTTCAGTTTGAATGAATAATAGTGAGTTGGATGATGAATCTTCAACCCATTTGATATGGTAGAATTTGGATGTCGGTAGTCGAATACTTCTTGGATGTGGATGGTGGAATGCTCCTTGTGTTCTTCATATCAAGTCGAGCGATTTCCTATTCAAGGCTAACACGTAGTCAGATGGTGTTGATCTTGCCTTGGCAAAATTCTCCAATGCTTAAGTGAGATTTGGAGGACAGAAGATAGTAGGATGAAAGAGATGATTTTGTGAAAGAGGGTATACCCTGTCTTTTGCTTACTATGAAATGATGCCCATTATAAAATTATGTTTATTGAGGGTGCCCATGTTTGCTCAAAGAGAAGACTTCAACACAAGCATATCACATGTATAAAGTGTGTATTTTGAAGAACAATACATACATTTTAAAGGCACACTATTTTCTTCAAAAGAAAGATAAATGGCAAATTGCTGGTAGACACTAGACAACAGATTTCTCAACGGTCCGATCGAGATCCTATCACCACCGGTGCTGTTACCTCACCCGGGGCGATTACACGTGGCACGAGGTGGGGTCAGGATCTCACCTTTTGGGTTTCGTTTTTGCGCTTTCTCGGGTCGCGCGCGGAGAGCGTCACCGACGGCGTCGGGGTGTCGCGAAGGCGGAGGCGAGCGGCGGCGGGGGCGAGGTGGCTGTGAAGACTTCCGTCCAGATCTCCGCGAAGGCACGGAAGATTAGGTGGTGGTGGCAAACAGCGTTGAGGGCGAGGAATCGGTGGAGGAGGTCGCGGAGGTCGTCCCACGCATAGATCTCCATCTCCACGATCATCTGCAACATCGAGTCGCGGAAGTCCAGGTACGGATCGGAAGAATCCTTAGCCACCGCGGTACTTCCCTCCACCACCGCCTTCCTCGACGCCGCGCGCCTCCCCTTCTTCTTGCCCTTCCCTGTCTCCCGCGCGCGGAACGGTGGGGAGGGGGAGGAAGCGAAGTCGTCGTAGCGAGAGGGAGATGAGAAATTGACAGTCGCGGTGGTGGTCATCGTATCAGTAGAAGTCGTAGTGGCGATGGTACTGAGTGTTAGGGTTTCAGAAAGCGAAGCGGCGGTGGAAGGGGAAAGTAGGCGAGGGCTCTTGGCGGACTTAGGCTTCGCCAACGAGTAGAAGAAAGATGGGAGCTTTGGCCGCCGGCAGCTGCAGCCGACGTCTACAACCACTGGATGACGGATCACGAGCCTTCTCCGAGCGGAAGACATGGAGAAAGCCAAAAAAGGTGAGATTTTTAGGGTTCGCAAAGGCAAGGGATGGAAAGGTGGGACTTTTAGGAGGAAACGGAAAGCTTTTCTGAAACTCTACAGTCAAAGGAAGGGGATCAAGATAATGAAAATGCACGAGCTGCATGGAAAGGTCAAACGCGTGACAAGCAAAGCTGAGTTTGAAGCGAGATTTCCTTCATTGTCACGGAAGCAGAGAAAGATGCATGTGAACCACTCGATGCTCTCTCTGTTGCGTGCCGAAGCGCAAAAATTTAAGGAAAAACTTTATTTTTTTTAAATTGAAATGGGAATTGACATATTAACTCTTGGTAAGTTTTCAAACAGATCTTTAATGCTTCTCGGTAAGTTTCCAATGCAGTTCTGCTTTTTCCATACTGTGACAATGTAATTGTAATTCTTCCATTTCCCAGAGCCTGAACTTCCGTATTTTCAAAGATTACCAATTAATTTTATTCAATATCCTCTCATAATTTGTAATCTTGAGTTGCATCTTGAATTTGTTAAACTCATAATCTTGAGTTGCTTTGATCATAGGTCTTGATAAACTCCATCATATTTCTTCTTGATTAACTAAATTCTAACGAAGTGATGTCAATATGCTTGGGTCGTGCACAGAAGATTAGATTTTTTGTCATTGTAATTGCAGACATATTGTCATAATGAATTATTATTGGTTCATCTTGCTTTAATTTTAAATATTTCAAAATTACATCACAAGTTGCATCTGTTGTATCTATATATTTTACTTTTGCCGAAGATAACATCATAAATTTTTTACTTCTATGAACTCCAAGATAACACATTTGATCCTAGGCACAAAAATATATTCAGAGATGTTTTTTCAATTGATCCTATGTGTAAACCTGGGGCGACCAGTCCAACCAGGGTAAATCGGAAAGTGTACATGGAGGCCTATTTTGACAACCAACATTCTCAGACCCGCTATCCATTAAGGAAAAAATTCTTAATAATACGCTGCAATTGAGTCTCGAACTCTGGATTCCTGACTTATTATAGGAGGGTCTAGCCATGATACTCTGGCCTTGGGGGCGCCTTTAAAGTATATTATGTGACAAAAAATGATTCGATTGCCCCAGAGCCACAGCGTCGTTGTCAAATGAATTTTACTTGGTCCATTTAAAAATCTATATAACAAACTTATTGGATGTGTGATATCAAGCATTGTGTTGAGATAGATCAGGAACCAATTAATTTCATGTAGAGAGTGATGTCAACCTTTTCACTATCATCATTAACTTGAAAATTTTCATTTAATGCCATAGGATTAGACACTGGCTTACATTGACTCATGTTAAATTTTTTGAGAAGATTCTCGATATACTTTTCTTGAGATGGAAAACTACTCCTAGGTCTTTGCTTGACTTAAATTTCAAGAAAACATTTCATAAGTTCCAAGTCTACCATTTCAAAATCTTTTATCATTTTATTTTTGAATGCCTCCACCATAGCCACATTGTTCCCAAATTAGATGAGATAATCGACATAAAGGCATAAACTAAGAAGTCATTTTCGATTGTCTTAACATAGAGAAATGGCTTACTTGCGCTTCGATCGAAGCCATTTTTGATGAAGTAATTGTTGATTTTGCTATTCCATGCTTGGGGTGTTTGTCGTAACCTATATTATGTCTTCTTAAGTTGAAAAATCATGACTTCTTTATTTTTTATCTCAAAAGTCTTAGGTTGTTCAACATACACTTCCTCTTGAATTTTGCAATTCAAGAATGTTGATTTTACATCAAGTTGGAAACATTTATCTCCAATTGAGCCGCTAAGGCTAGAGTTGTATGAATTGTTTCTATCCTTATAACTGGAGCAAATGTTTTTGTGAAGTCGATTCTTGGTTGTTGAGAATATCCTTTTACGACGAGTCAAACTTTGTGTTTTTGAATTGACCCATCTTCATCGTATTAAATTTTAAGATCCATTTTAGAACAATGGTTTTTTTTTTCTTTTGAGCAAGTCAAAGAGCTCCCATGTTTTGTTTTTCTAGATCGTGGATAATTCATCATGCATTACTTTTATCCAGCAGCGTTCTTCTTTTGACTCTTCTTCAAAAGATTGAGATTCACAAGAGAAAAAAAAAAACCAACCTCAACAGAATCATATATTTCACTTAGCAATCTGATTTTTCTTGGGGCACTTTCCGAGTCACTGTCTTCGTCAATTGTAGAAAATTCTGGTGTAGGAACTAGATCAATATTGTGGACTTGAGATGGGCCAAGTTGAGATGACACTAGATTATCAAACTGCAATGATCCCAAGTTGACAACTTCTTTCTCTTTCCAATCCCAAATAGCATTTTCATCAAAGATAACATCTCAAGATATAATGAGTTTGTTTATGGATGGATCTAATAAACGAAGTCCTTTTGATTCATCACTTTAGCCAATGAAAAGAAGTTTTTGACCATTCTTATCAAATTCTTCATGATTGTTGTGAGGATATATATAAAAAATGTTGAACCAGGTAACACCGAACTTAGGGCGACTAGCTTGGTCCCACGGAAGTTTTCCACCGACGGTCAAGGTAAATTAGGAAGCACTTATAGCGGACGGCCCAGAAGTCCAACATCTCATGGTTGCGGACCCCATTTGGAGGAAAAATCCTTGTAAATGCGTCGTAGTTAGGAATCAAACCACATGTGCTTGGGAGATAACTTGCACCCTTCCACTGCACTGTAGCCTCGGGGACATGTTGCGATGGCATAAGCACATATGTAATGTTGTCAAATATTCTGAAATGGCCAACTCTTGATTTTTTTTCTTCTACAAAGCTTTTTTTTTTTTTTTACCGCTTTAGTTGGTGATTGATTGAGAATATATACAACTATATGTAGAGCTTCTGCCCAATAAAGATTTGGAATTCCCTTGCCTTTTATCATACTTATTACCATTTCCATAATCGTGTGATTTTTTCTCTCAGCTATGCCATTTTGTTGAGGACATCGACTAACTCTCTATTATCTTTTGATGTCATTGTTTTTACAATATTCCATGAATGGATTGTGGAGATATTCTTTGGCTTGATCAGTTCTTAAAGTCTTTATAAGAAAACCACTTTGTCTCTCTACATATGCTTTAAATTGTAGAAATATAGAGAATGCTTCATATTTTTGGCCGATAAAATAAATTCACATCATTTTGGTGAAATTGTCCACAAAGATAATAAAATATTTCTTATTTCCAGGAGCAGAAGTTTTCATTGGTCCACAAATGTCGGAATGAATAAGTTCTAGTGTACTTTTGCTCGCCGTGACAACTTTTAAAATCGAAGTATATGCATCTTTCTGTAGACACATTAATCACAAACATTACTTGCTATTTAAATATTGGGAAGGTTGATCACCATATTTTTCTCCTTTAGCAAATGAAGACCCCACTGATTAAGATGACCATATCATAAATGTTGTAGATGAGATAAATCTGCATCTTAAACTTTAATGCACAACCGTAACCGTTGTTTAGTGGCAACATGGTAGAAAAAAGTTTTGTTCTTCATTGAAACAATTGCCACAATAGTATTTTTCTTTTTATCAAAATTTTTCACTTTCCATCATCAAAATGGACTGAAAAATGTACTGAACATAAAGAACATCAGTAATGATATTTGTTACGTCTCTTTGTTTGGATGCCAATTGTGCATTTCCTTTTGCATTTCTATAAGTTCTATCACTAAGAATAATACTTGAACTAATATTTGGATTGAGCTCCACAAATATTTCTTTGTTTCCCGTCATGTGGTTGCTAGCGCTTCTATCCAAATACCATTGAGAATATAGCTCCACAAATATTGATGCTTTGACACATAACCATGTTGAGAATAGAATAAAATCTCATGTTCTTCTTCTTTCAAAAAATTTGCAGCATCTTCTTTTTCCTCCTTATTTTGAAACCAACAATCCCTTTTAGAGTGGTTAGGAATTTTGCATTTTTGCATTTCTAATAGCAATCACTTGACTCATATTTGACTTTTTTTTTCGCAAATAATACAAGTTTCAATGTAATTAGATTTTTATGATGCCTTAGCTTTCCAATTTGTCTTCTTTTCATTCTTCCTCCATTTGCTAAATTTTTCCTTATTGTATTTTGAGCCTTCAGTATAAAAGTCTCCATAATTTCTTGAAAATGACTCTAATGATTATGTTGATTTAAATGCTTGTTCAGTTGATTCAGTATTTGAAAGATTGATTCATAACTCATGTGCGAGAAATGAATCCCGTCAGCTCATATATAGTCATATTTGACAAGTCCTTTGAGTCTTCGATTACTGCAACAACATAATCAAACTTTCGAAGAAGAGATCAAACTACTTTTTCAATAATTTTTTTTAGCTTGAATCCTGTCTCCGTAGCCTTTTATTCAATTGACAATATTTGAGACTTGTGAAGAAAAATCTTGTATGATCTCTCGTTCTGCCATTCTTAAATTATCAAAATTTCTCCATAAACTTTAGAGTTTTAACGCATTTGTCTTCTTCATTCCTTGAAATTCTTGCTTTAATATAATTTCCCAAGCCTCTTTGACTATCATGATACTAAAAATATGAGGAAAACTAATTTTCTCAACTCGTTGAATGTAACGCAGCGCATTGTACATGTCTTGCTTTCTTGTATTCTTTTAGCAACTTTTCATAATCTTTATCGTCGATGTCTGGGCCTAATTTGTATTCGTCTCCGTCAATAATATCCCAAAGTTCCAAAGAGATGAAGAATATTTGCATTCGACTATTCCAAAACTCATAATATTCGCCTTCAAAGATAGGTACTTGGGCTCAGAGAATATGCGAATAAAGTAGATGTTATTTAATCAAGAGAAAGAGAAATCTTCTACGTGAGTTATGTTGGATTTTTTTTTTTTTTTTTTTGATGCAGATTCAACTTTTGAATTTCAAAAATTCTGCTCTATCTTCGAAGAAACCAGACTTTGGAGGAGGATAGTGGCTCAGCTTTGATACCAAAAAGTGTAGAAATTTGAGGGAAAAAAAAAAATTTGATTGAAATGGGAGTTGCTACAACACACTCTTTAACAATCTCTCTCAATATTTCTTTTACTCGTTCACTTCCCTCTCCAGTGCTTAACATGTTCAGATTTAATGATTTATAATGCAAGATGAACATGATTTATTAACAGTAAAGCTAATCAACCACAATAACTCTTGGAAAGATTTCAATGCAGTTCTTGTTTTCCCATACTTTAAGCATGCAATTGTAGTCTTCTATTTCCCAAAGCTTTATCATACCGTTTCAGATTTCTAAAGATTACCAATTAACCTTGTCTATGTGTTCTCCCACGTTGCAAGAGTGGCATCATGAGCGACGTCATGGATTGAAAACAAAAATGAATCTTGTCTGAACTGGTCAGTTCGAATTAGAAATGTGGAGCAGCAGAACTTTCTGAATCTTAGCGATGCTTTTCTTATCCATTTTCTTCAATTTCTTTTAGCTTGAAGACCAGAAAGAAGTCAGGAACAGTTTAAGATTAAAGTTTATAGTTTCAATCATCAATCATCAATCATCATCCAACTTTGTCATTTCACATGTCAGAGATGGCAATAGTTTGAAACATCATTTTAACCCTTGGGCGATGTAGCCCGGCAGGATGTCTTATTAATTTCTCAAATATCTAAAGATTGTACCACAACTTTAGTAAACTAATAGATCAATTAACTTTAATAGGTGATTGACCTAAGAACATTAAACTGATGGACCACCCGCTGTGAGCACTTCTTGATTTACCCTAGTATCCGATGGAAAACTTTCATGGTCAGGTCATCCCAGGATTAATTAGCGTAAACGGGATATCTAATGGCAACTAAAAAAAGATCATTTTAATATTGCAATGTTAATTATTTTTTTGTATAAAAATCAAAAGGACGACCTTTTTTTTTCTAAACTATGGGTGTTCCATTTTGAATTTTTATGACATCCACACGTATAAAATGACACAAATATCGTCTTATATACTGCTTACTTTGACACACGCTTCTCTTTCCTATATTCCCACCTAAATCTCGAATTCAGATTGTGTTGTAGAAGTTATGGTTTAATAGCTGCTACAACTGAGCTGTCATACAGTTGTAGTAGTTATGATTTTGTAGCTGCTACAATGTGAATGTTAAGTAAAGTTTTAATCATAAGACACACAATATATCAAATCGAAATTCGTTCAAATCTACAATTAATTATCCGGTGAAACTCGTATTACCTCAGTTTCAAACCCAAAAAGAATCGTTTAACCTTAATAAAGATGACTAAAATTCTTCGGAGCCTCCGAAAAGACTTTAAAAGATGTTTGTTAGGCTTAAAACTAGGCCGTTATGGATTATATCTAATAATAAATATAGATCTATAAACGAGTTTAGATTTAATATGTTGTGTGTCTCGTGATCCAACTTAATCAAAAGTTATAACCTCTCAAAACTTACCTAACATCGTGTTGTAACTACTACAACTATGTGGCTATTGGACAATCTATTGTTGGAGATACAAAGAAAGTTTAGCTGAATTAAAATTACACAAAATCCATTTCGACTTATCTATTGAGACTGCTTCATATTGCTGAGTTTGAAAGCAGAGTCGTCGAGTAGGGAAATAGAGTTGGATTGAAGACATCGAGTTGGGAAGCAGAGTTACCGAGTCAAGAGTCAGAAACTAAGTAGGGAAAGGAATTTACCGAGGGAGATGCAGACACCTGTGTTTAACGCAATTTCCTTGAAACAGATTCACCTCAACTCCGGTTGTGCTTCGAAGTTCTCTCGGGTCGTCTATTTCCCCGAATACAATGATAGACCAAGCACCAGTGGATCACGACAAATCGAGAATACATCCTAGTGTTATCGCGAGAAGTTCAGCCAAACAAATTCATGGTTGAGAGGAAAAAATCGAGGAACGAAGGTGAAGGAATTCTTTTGCTATTGCTTTGGCTTCTTTTTCTACTCTTGTTCGCGACCTCCTTTTATAGGAGCGAACTGTATAGCAACTACAAAACCTTGTTGCTGCTACAACTGTATAGCAACTATGAAGCCTTAGTTGTTACATTAACATGCGCTTGGTTCAAGATTTAGGCAGAAAATATAAGAGAGAGATAACAATGGGAATAATATAATGGAGGATAATTGAGTAATTATGCATAGGGGTTGAGTACCATTTTCATTAAAAAATCAAAGTAGGGCCCCATCTTGATGATTCTGTTGGTGCCGGGTGCACCCAATAATTGAACCTGAGTTTTGATAATGACAAAGGGTTCAAAGTTAAGGTTCGTTGTTGATCTAACGAGCTAAGTTAAGTGTGCAAGAAAGTCCTAAGTGATCTTAGGCAAGTAGAAAACCCTAGGGGGAGGTATCCCTAGGTCCTAGGGGGTGGTAACCCTAGGTGGCGGAAAGTCCTAGCTGCGATTAGGCAACGAAGTCCTGGTTCAGGGGATTGGGCGGAAACACTTGGCAGGTTGAGGACGTCAGGGGGAAATCGTACGGGTAGGGGATCAGACGTAGGTGGAAGCCCTGGAGGTCTCGAACACCAGACGGAAAATCCTAAAGTCAAGGACTTTAGGAGGAAGTCCTGAAGTCTTGGATGTTGAGTAAAAATCAAAACAGTCTGGAGGACCGGTTTGGCACCAAGTAAACTCTCCTAAGAGAAGTAGGTGAGGTTGCGTTCCCCGTTGAGGGAACAGTAGGCGTCGGTCCTGTTGGGGTTGCAAGGTTGCAAACATAGTCCCACATTGAAAACACATTGGAAAGATCATGAGTTTATAAGAGAAAGATATCTCCATTGGTATGAGGCCTTTTGGGTAGAGCCTAAGAGCAAAACCATGAGATAATTGGTATCAGAGCCTGGATTGCCAGAAGGACTAACCGCCGACTGTGCATAAAAATTATGATCCAATCGAACTATGTGGATAGAATGTTAACCTCTAACAAAGGATTGGGAGCTTCCATGTCCGAATCAGGAGGACCAGATACCAGGCAGGAAGTCCTAGTTGCGGCTAGGTAAGAAAGTCCTAGTAGGTCGGTTGGACCGAGGGGCAGAAAGTCCTGGTGGGTCAAGAATCGGACTTGAGAGGTTCTATGGTCCTTTGTTTGAGGGGGGATTGTTGGGTTGTAAGGTTGCAAACATAGTCCCACATTGAAAACACATGAGAAAGATCATGAGTTTATAAGAGAAAGATATCTCCATTGG
>JBAMIE010000016.1:7278621-7289898 GCA_037177295.1 Kaempferia parviflora | reverse complement strand
GTGGTTAACCCTAATTAGTAGTCTCCTAGCCCAGTACTCTCAAGCGGTCTTGGTCGAGGTTGTAGAGAGGTTTCACCACCGAAAAGGAGCTTGAGATAGTTGGAGTTTGCTGGGGCTTGATCCATCGACGGATCGTGGGGATCATCCATGTTACGGATAGCCATAGAGTAGGAGTAAGTAATCTCCAAACCATGTTACATGATCGTGTAGTAAGTTATCTTTCCTTTTGGTTTAGGTTTTGTATTTCCACTTGTGCACTAACCTTGTAGGAAGGAAATGATTTAGGGTCATGTTATTAAACCCCCCTTCTATCCATCCTTAGATCCTCTACAAGTGGTATCAGAGAGGATCGCTCTCTGTCGAACTAACCACCGATGAAGCAAGGATGGACGACTTGATTGTCCCAACGAAGTATGAAGGGGAAGTCTATGTTGGGGGACCTATCCAGAGCTATAGGAGGGGGGTGAATGGGTCCGATCGCTTCATCGTTGATGAGTTGCACGTAGTAGACGCGACGAAACACTCAACCAATGCTAACATCGAGATTTACTTGGTATCCACCTCAAGATGAGATGACTAATCTAAGAATCAGCTCTCTCTCACACATCCACTACACACTCCTTCTCGGTAACTCACCGGAGGCAGAGAAGCCTCGTACAAGCTCTTAATACAACAAGAAAAAAAATAAAGCTAATACAAATGAAATCTTACAAGATTTACAATAATGAAACCCTAGCTTGCTCCTTCTTGTTGCTTAGATCACCTCTTGACACTTGGAAAGTGCAGTAACACTTTTCTCCAAGAAATCTTAAAGAACTGGTGGTGAGAGCTGGAGAGAAATTAGGGAGAGGAGAAGTCCTCTGCGCCGACATAGCTTTGCATCTTTTAAACCTGTTGTGTGTAATGGTCGGATCTGGATCGATCAGCATATCGATCCAGACACCTTCTGTGCCTTTTGCTCACCGCGACAAGTCATAGCCTAATCGATTAGTTGATCGATTATGGATGCTAGATCGATCAGCTGATCAATCCAGCTCCATTTTGTTCTCTCACGAAATCACGAGAAATAGCCGCCAATCGATCAGCTGATCGATTGGCCCAACCTTGACTTGAGTCATTTATGTTAAGCCCAACATTCAGTCAACCCTGACTTGTTGGGACTCCATCTTGCCTAGCATCCGGTCAACCTTGACCTGCTAGGACTTGTCGCCAAGTATCCGGTCAAACCTTTGACCCACTTGGCCTTTTCTCTACGTGCTAAGTATTTGGTCAACCTTGATCAACTTGGACTTTTCGTCTTGTGTCAGGTGTCAGGTCACCTTGACCCACTTGGACTTACCAAACACCAAGTGTCCGGTCAACCTTGACCCACCTGGATTTCTTCCGCTTGGTTTCACTCACCGGGACTTCCAATCTACCTAGCTTCACTCACTAGAGCTTTTCACTAGGCTTCACTCACTTGGATTTCCATCAACTAGCTTCAGTCGCTAGGATTTTCACTAGACTTCACTCACCTGAATTTTCCATTGTCTGGCTTCACTCACCGGGACTTCCATTTGCCTAACTTCACTCACTAGGACTTGTCTTTACCTAACCTCTAGTTAGGACTTCCGAGTCAAGTATTCGGTCAACCTTGACTTACTTGACTCCTATTAGATAATCTCCTAAATAGATTATTGCACACGCAATCTCCATCTATTATCAAATATCAAAACACAAGCTTGAACGACTCAAGCTTAGTCAAATGGGTCAACTTGACCCAGGGACGATTGCACACGACAATCTCCCCATATCTTGTCAAACATTAAAACTAAGACTCAAGCTTGACCCAATTCAAGCTTAGTCAACATGGTCAACTTGACCCGGGAACAATTACACCAACAATCTTCCCCTTTTTGATGTTTGACAATACATTTAAGTTAGGCTCATTCTCCCCCTTAGGGTAATCTTCCCTTTGGGTAAATGAACACTACTTAACTTAAACCTTACAAATTCTCCTTCTTTGACACACATCAAAAACTCACCCAAGAGTCTTTATGGTCAAAGGTACTCAATTAAGTCTCATACATTTCATTGAATCATAATGCTCACTATAACTCATGAATTTATTATTTTATTTTGGTTCATTTTGGTTGATTATGGATGAAATTTAGTTTTAATGATAATGATTAGGTCTTAATAGTAATTTCTATATTTATTTGGACCTAATTGCAATTTCATATAATTTCTCCCTATATTTTATGTATTTTTACTGCCTCATTATTTAAATGTGGCCTTGTAGGTGAATTTGACCGGGTCAAACTGGTCAAACCAAGTCAAATCAGTCAAGTCAAGTCAGCATTGGGCTTTAACATCAAATTGGAGGAGAAATTGGGTTCTAATCAAGCTTATTCAACCAAGATTGACCAAAGGACTTGACCCGGACTCAACCCAAGCATCCCCAAACCCTAATTTTATGAACCGGACCTAAATTGAGTTGAACCAAGGTGGAATTGAAGTGAACCAAGCTCAATTGGACTGAACCGAAGGTGAACCAGCCACTGAACCTGGTTCAAACAGTGAACCGAGTATAAGAGGTTTTTGCGATGAATAGTAAACTCGTCCGGCATTCTTCTCGTGCGACGCCCGCGTTTTCCAATCGCACGCTGCTGGTCCCGACCATCTCCGACCAAGCTTCTTCTTCCGATCCACTGCCCACATATCAGACAACGTCTGGCGACCTTCACTCCATCGATCAGTGCACCATAAAGAGAGGAATCTTAGCTCCAATCTACCGCTGGAATTTCCCCTATTTTTGGGTGTTCCCCGTGCCGGCGGCGATTCCGGCGCCGTTAGCTTGCGCCGGCTTTCCACAGTGAGCTCTCGGACTTGTGTGAGAGGTGCTGAAGATCTTCACAGCTCAAGTTCATCCGTCGAGGCGTTCCTTGCGAGTTGGAGCATTGTTTGCCGCGGGTGAAGAACAGGGGCAGCTTGTTTCGAGTCGATCTGAGGCTTTCCTCGTCGTCTCGCCGCTGTTGGCCTTGCGTTGGTGGAGTTTGACGTGTTGGCAGTGCATTCTTCGGGCGTTCCCGGTTTGATTCGCGAGTGACGCCGCGGAGGAGAGGAAAAGAACTTGTATCAGTTGATGGGTTGTTAATTAGCTTTTCATTTCTCGTATTAGGGTTAAATCTGTTCATTACACTTTTAAATTCATGTTTTAGGTTAATTTAGTGATAGATTTCATTTTCATGTTACTGTAGTTGTTAGATTTCATTTCATGCTTTAGTTTAGATTTTATCCATGCAAAACCCCCCAATTTTATTTAGAAAACCCTAAGCAATAAACCGATCCTAAGCGTATCATCCTATCGTTTCATTCGTTGGGAGACGACCCGAGTCATCCCTATGCTATTTTAGTGTAGAGATATTCGGTCATTTATAAATTGTAATTTGATAGTGCGCTCGTGGTACGACACGCGAGTTGCCACTTATCACCTACTCTGCATGCATGTAGGAAATGCATTCTTTGTTTATTAGTAATCAAGATTTCTATAGATATTTTATTTAGAGTCAATCATGCAAGGATGCATTCTACACTTGGAAGAAAGCCCTAACTCTTTTTGCAATAATCAAGCTTCTGGAGTAGACTCTCTAGTTGAACCATCTCCGACCACCGGAGATCATTTTTGAGGAGTTGATGGTTGAGGGGGTGGTCCTCACTATCCCACTTCTAGTTTGGCAAGTGGAACTAAATCGACTCTGACCACTAGAAATTCAGGGGAGTTTGTTCCGTTTCACTTTTTCTTTTTGTTTGTATATATTTTTTTCTTTTACTTGGTAGCTCATTTCTATTTTATCTTGTCGAGTTTTTGTTTGGTTGTATTTTGAGATAAATTCCCTATGCATTATTTTTATCATCTTAGAGAATTTTAAAAGCTAGTTAAATTTGATTGTTAAGTTTCAAAAATTATGGCTATAATGGATTCTTAGATTTCATGAGGTTACTACTTAGTGATGGATTCTTGATTGATAAATTGAGATGATAATGTTTGCATACCTAGTGAGGATTAAGCCTATTTGTGTGATGCACTTATGTGATTATTATTCTAGAACTTGTTTTGACTCTTTCCAAGCCACATGATTAGAGGTTGAATCATTCTTATAAAGGTTAATCTACTTTTCTACTCTTCTACATAATTTCTTTTTAAATTTTCTTGTCATTAATCATATCATTTATCTTTTCTTATTGATTACTTTGGATATGGATACTTTGGATGTTATATGATAATGTTTTGGCTGGGACGGATAAAAGTTTAAGTGTGGGGAAGAGTTGGCATACGTTTGAGGATGTTGAAGGTTTTTGATGGTTTGATGAAGGTTGATCTTTGATTTTTAAGCATAACATAGAAGTGACAAGAGTTCTTCATGTATATGATTTATTGAAACTTTTGGAGCATGATCAAGTGCTTTAATTGCTCAAGGCGGTTGGGTTATTGGATTTTTGGAGCTTAGCAAGGTTAATTGGTTACTAAATTGATGGGCACATTTCAGTGAATGTGTGTAGTTGTTGGGAAGCAATAATAAAGTGATTCATGGCATGCTAAAGAAGAGTGATACATAGGGCAAGGATGCTAGTATATTGCATGATTTGAATTCTGAAATTTGAAAGATTATGTATCAAGTTGAGCATGTGTGTGCCAATCCTATGGCAAGTTTATTCTGTTAATAATTTTGGAGGAAGTACCTGCTTTGATGTTGTCAATTGGTGCTCTTTCTATTCAGAATTTGGAAGAAATCAAAGTGATGAGAATGACGCTTTAGAAGCTATGAGGTTTAGTCCTGCTATGAGGTTCTTGTGCCAAATCTTCATGTTGTCCCTCACCAATAACAACTTCAAATTTAGTTCTTGTTAGCTTAGTATCAATTGCTATCCTTTGACAAGTTGAACTCTTATTACCTTGAGCTGGAAAGTAAACCAGAGAAGTGAATGCAGAAATTTAGAAATTCAGTAAAAGTAGTAAATCCTAAACATAAAACTTGGTTTTGAAATCTTGTGCCATGTTTGTACCAAAAACTATGGGCAACCCTCAAATCATGCATGAACTCAAGTGAGAATCTGTTGTTTTTAGTAACAAATGGTGTTCCATTCTTGCTTGGTCTTTTACAAATTGATTTGTACTGATTTACAATTTTTAAAATTGCTGCAATTTAAATAAGTTACTGCTGAAATTGAAACTGAAATAGGAACTGAAGATGTTGAGTTTCAGTTTCTATGATGTGTCAACTTGTAATGTTGTTTTAGATCAGAAAACAAACTGATCAGGAAGTGGAGTGCAGAGTTCATAATCTAAATTTTTATTTTACAGTCTTGTTGTCTTCATATATGAAGAAAGTGACATCTGCCTTTTGTAGAAGCAAGTTGCACAGCTGTGAATTCATCAGGAGGAATCTGAAATTACTGAATTGGCTGTGTGCCAATTTTAATTGCATTTCTAGACCAGCAACCACTTCTACCTAAGCTTCCTTCATCTCAGTGTCAAATAATTTTCTATTTTGAGCTTAAGTCTGTAAGATTAAGCTGAAGATATATGGAAATACTAGTTTTGAAGCTCGAGCACAAATTCTAATGCTGAACTGAATAGCAATGACTTGAAGTTGACACCATCTCAATTCAGTGTTAATTGATATTTTCTTTTAAACTCAATCTATAAGACTTAATCATTGTTCAGCTAACCAAGAAGCAAGTGTTAACCTGCTATGAAGAAACAAATCTTAGGCAATCACTTGGTACAAGAAACAGTTGAAGATGGCATGTCACTGAAGGGTGCTGATGGCAATTGGAAGCTATTTGTTGCTCTCTACTCATAAGAAATGAGACAAGTTCCAGAAATTGGGAATTAGTTACAAAGAGAAAATGGGAGAAGAAAGATGGAAGCATAAGTGTGGAAGCTGAAATGGTTATACAACAGAAATGAAAGTGAAGCAGGAATGGGCACTATGCAAACTTGTATTAGTTAGAAAGGAACTGAAGGTCGGTTACATTGATTGAGCATTACTTGAGATAGTTTAATAGAGATTGAACCTAAGAGCTTGTATCAAGATTCAAAGGAGTTTAGAAATTGAAACTTGTGCAAGAAAAAATCAGAGATGAAATTTAAGTTTCAGGAATTCCAGAAGGTAGAATTCAGAATTTTAAAAAATGAATGAGGTTTTGGATTGAGCTTTGAGCATTGTAGTGTTGAATTAAATCATTATTCAAGCTTAATCATTTCAGGAGCAAGATGAAATGGTGAAGAATTCATAATTGAAACTGAACAGGAACTTTAAATTGCATCCGGAGCAAGCTTCGCAGTTAAATCTGTCTTTTTTCAGAGATGCAAGCTGCTGTGCAGAAATTTGAGAAGGGAAGGAGATATGTGTAGGAGGAAAGGCTACGAAAGGATAGTGAGGATAATAAATGATACTGGATGAACATTTGATCATTGGAAGTTGGAAAGAGTAGTGTAGAGGTTTTGGAACTTATGTATCAAGTATGTACCAAAATCTTTTGGGCAATACTGAAACAATGAGAAATTAAAGTGAAGCTATTGTATTATTAGAGACAAATGGTATATTGATCTTTGCATGACTTCCATGAACCATATGGAGGAATTATAAAGGCTCTGAATTACTGAATCAAGGAGACATTGAAGAAAATTGTAGAAATTTCATAATTAAAATTGAATAGTGAGATAGCTGTAGAAATTAGATTAAGTAATCAAGGACTGGGATCTTAATTGGTGAAGAGTTATTCCATTCAAGAAGCACATTTAAATGTATTTGAAGCCCTAAGAAAAGAAAGGTAGTTACTTGGCGCAAGAACAAATTGCTGAATTGTTGAAACAGAATTGCTGGAAATGAAGATGTTACTCTATTGCAGAATTGCTGCTATTGCAAAATGGCTGAAATTGATTAGAGGAAAATAGTGTTACAGAATTGGGAATTGTTGAATTTGATATCACTAGCAATAAGATAGTGTTACAGCTGATAAAGAAAGAGTTATGAGTAAGAATGAAGTGAAGAAGATGGAATTACAAGGGTAGGAACAGTACCAAAATAAAATGTTGTAAGAGCTAGAAATTCAACACTATGCAGAGAGGTATCAGTACGGTAACTGAGTTTTTTGATGGAGATGTAATTGAAAGCAAGCTAAATTTGAATGAAAGTTAATGAAGAAAATCTATGGAGAAATAAGCTTCAAGGGTTGTTTGGAAATTTCCGAAGAAATCAGAGAATTACAACTGAAGACCTATGTGAAGAAATTCATATTATTGATTAAATGATACTTTAATCTTCATTAGATTTGCAATATCACCAAGGTTGTAGAATTTTAATAGAAGTGCAGCGATAAGAAGAGTTTCAAAAATGAAGGTGAAATTTTGTAGCTCTAGATTTTTATGTAGTCATGATTAACTATGGAGTGTCAAATGAACCCTTCACTTAAACTAAGTTTTTCATGTTTCAAATTGAAATCGAGAGTAATTCAGAATCTTGAAACTTAAGATTTGAAACTATGCAGAATAGTATTAATTCTGGAATTAGGTGCTTAGTAAGCTGATTTTTGATGAAAAGATCTTAGCAGTATATCTTCCAATGTTGCTGGATGATTTAATAATGAGTATTATTCATAGAGTACTTCAGAATGTAACACAAATTTTGAGAATTTGAAAACTCAGGAAGAAGAGTAAAGAAGGAAGTTGGTTAAGCATTTATCTATATAGCATTCTATTGTATCCATGTCTTCCACTATCCTTTGAATCATATAGTCTTCTATTCTTCCCTAACACTTGTACTTTGATTTCATTCGATTCATGCTCCTTTTTGCCATCATAATTAGCCTTTATAATTGTGTATTCAGATATATGATTGGAGTGAAGAGTAGGAGATAAGCAAGCATATGGTAGTGCATGAAACATGAGTAGCTTAGTATGCTTCACCATCACATGAATTGAGATTAAGTTGAGAGTCAATTTAAAATTTCCCAAAGAGGATAAGTTTATTGATATCATTCTCAATTTCTTCATGATAGATTGAAGTCATTATGTTGTAACCAAAGGTAAGAATTGCATCCATGAATGCTCAGGTTGTTGAAACTTGACAATCTCAGGTAACTTGCTTTTATTATTTTCTACACATGAATGAAAAGGGTTATGGGGTATAACTTAGTTGTTTCTTTTATCTTGTTTACTTGAATGGGACGTTCAAGAATAAGTGTGGGGAATTGATAATTCATTTATTTGACACATCTTTTTGGTTGTTATTGAGTAATTTTGAGTTAATTGTATTTGCTAATTGGCATGCATTAGATTGTTTACAAATTGTGAATTGTTTAAGATTAATTGTATAACTTTTATTGATTCATGATATATTCCTCAGAATTTGAATTATGTCTTGTAGGATATTGAAGGTGATGTATGATTCAAGTGGGTTCAAGCAAATTTACGAGGAAGCAACCAATTCAAAGGAGACTTGGTTCATTTAACTAAAAGAATCCTCCTTGCGTTCAATTTGAATCCAAACCACTTCAAGAGCTTGACCCAAGCTTAATCCTACTACTAAATCCCTAGCATTTGTTCCTAAACCAAAACCAAATTAGTGCCCAACCCGGTTCAACCAAACTAGAGTATAAACAGAATTCTCTCGGATGAACAGTGGCTCAGGTTGCTATTCATCCACGTCAACTTCTCATCCGCAGCCCCCATCTCCTTCCTCCCTTCTTCTCAAGCCACCAGATCTCTGTAGAAGATTAAGGTAACAACTGGACAACCTTCTTGAAGATGGAATCTCGCTGAAGAGGTCTCGACAGTGACAATGAAGCAATTATGAGCTTCGCTAACCGATTTTGCTGGAATTGGAGAAGACGGCAGATTTGGTGTTTCTTCTCTCATCAACGACCATCAGAGGATTCTCTGGTGAATCCAGATTGCTTTTAAATTGTCCACAACTTCCCCCATCTCCATTTAACTCAGAATTGTAGATTTCCAGAATTCTACACTTCTAGATTCAGTCCGAATTTGATTCCAACAGCTAAGAGGGTTTCTTAGGTGGAAGTTTCAAGATTCGGATTGATTCCATGTTCCAAAGTTCTTCTTCATCTTCTTCACAGATTTTTGAGGTTGAGGGTTTCAATTGAAGACTCTTGTGTGACGGCAAGAGTGTGTTGCTTGTGAAGTGGTTGATAGAGATTGGATAATTAGTTTTCATTCTGTGTTTTCCTTCAAGTTCTGAATAGATTTTTGACACAATTGATAGTTTCTTTCATAATTGCAATTGCTCTTAGTTCTATTTCAATTGTTGTGCTTAGTTAACTTTAGATTTTGTTCAAATCAGCTCAACTTTGTGTTAATAAATGACAGTTTATTAGTCATGCAGTTTTAAGATTGCACTTGGGTTTCATTCTCTCGCTATAGATCAGATTTAATTGGAAATGTCTTTCGTTATTGCAAATTGTTTCGACATTTAGGTTTAGATAACATTTCAAAATCCCTATTTGCATTTGAAAACTCCAAAAATAGCTTTAGACCCTTTTAAATCTAGGACAAACACACCATTATTAGTTCCTCGAGATTCGACTTGGGCGCTATACTATTCATTTATCAGTAATTATTCAATTTCATTGTTGATTATTAATTTGGAATTCATTAATGACACTCAATGTGGACTTTATCAATTATCCATCGTTCGGTCGGCTGAACCTCACTATTTGGTTGATCGATCCTTTCGGTCAAAATCCAATCCTGAGCTGAATTCTGATATGATCTTCTGGGTTCCATCTACCGATTCCTGACATTCGGTCAACCGATCAAGTTAATTTTCCAACCTACAAATGTTAGTCTTCTTGCAATACAGAGTTAGGAAAACAGCTATAAATGTAATGAATGTAGTATAACTTAGACCCTATCTAGGTCTAGTCAGATTTCAGCCTTAGACTCCTAGGTTGGAGCTGGGCTAGATTGACGCCTAAGTATTAACAGAACTCGTTCTCACTAGATCACTCTCTTCCAGTTTCTTACCTGACATTACCTGCCAAATATCTAGTCCTCTAGACCTATTTGGGCTTTCTCTGATCTTGCTTAGTGTATGATCAACTAATATTTTCCTGCAACACCAAGTTAACACAATAGATATAAAATATTAAGGTAAATCAGTGTTAGCAATTTTCAAGATTCACTGGTCCAGTCGACCGTCGGTCACACATGCTTGGAGTTTACTTCTCAAAGACTTCTCATTACCTAGGGTTACCTGCTCTTAGGGTTGCTTAGCTTCACTCACTAGGACTTCCACCACCTAGCTTCACACACTAGGGCATGACTTCACTCACCAGGACTTCCACCACCTACCTTCACTCACTAGGGTTTAACTTCACTCACTAGAACTAGTCACTCAGTAAACTTCTCACCTACCTAACCTTTAGTTAGGACTTACCCTTGCTAGTTATCTAATTCTGACTAGACTTCTCTCTTCCAAGCATTAAATCATGTTTGGATTAACCCTTAGTCAACCTAACCCAACATTAGTATATTGTCAAACATCAAAACCTTAGAGGTTGATTGCACCAATAGTACTCAATATAAACATGATTTGTAGTTGTAATTCTATTTGTATGGAGTAGTTTCTAGATTATAGGATTAACGATTCACCCATTATTGTATAAATGCTACTTCGAATGATCTAAGTGTGTATTCGCCCTTTTAATTTCTGTGATATAATGAATTGTGGTCCGAATCTACTATGTTAATATGATCTCGATGTCAAAAATATAAGATTTGTATCCCATGGGAATTTGGGGATGGACTGAGAGTTGAACCCAATCCTCTAACCCGTAGACTATCGAGATGGGGAGAGTTAGTTACTAAAGTAGATCGGTATACCGTGAGGAATCCTTGGTTGTCACAGAGTTTAAAAGATCAATTATAATGCATTGTCGCATAGTAGGAAATAGGTCAATTGGGGGTTGTGGGATCTCATGACAGGGTCCCCTTAGGTAGCAACCTCTAATCTCAATCGTTCTGAAAGTATATGATAATTGGGATTGGTATGCCGGTGTAGTTTCAAAAGTTTACACTGGTCACATAGGATAGTTTACCTACACGAATCATCATTGAGAAATGTGAATTTAAACAAAGATCATGTGTTTACTAATAATATAGTGAAACCAAAGTCTTAGGATCGCTTTTGCTATCTAATCTAGGGTTTGCTAGTTACTAGACACACACACACACACACACACACACACACACACACACACACACACACACAC
>JBAMIE010000016.1:7266092-7278521 GCA_037177295.1 Kaempferia parviflora | reverse complement strand
AGTGATCACATTCTTTTTAAAGTTAAAGTGTATTAAAAATTAAATCTTCATTATAATTTTGTTCTTTTAGAAAAGTGTTAGAGTAGGATAGAATATGGATAGTAATTATATTGGTGGTAAAAGGTGAATCGTTCGCCCTCAACGTCTCCGTCAACCTGTCCCAGGGTCAACACGAAGGAGGTAAATCACGGGGACATAGATAGTAATTATATTGAAGCTATGTAGAGAAGTGGGAGAAGAAGATGAATTCTGTAAAAGGTAGAATTTTTTTTTATCTTAGAGATTTCTTATATCTCTTAAGTACTATTAGAAGAAAATAAATTGGTAAATTAAAATTAGTCAGAAAATGGTGAATGAGTTTGATTCACCTTCCAATTAGGACGGGACAACTACAAGTAACAAAGTAAATTTCAATATCAACTAGCTCTTAGGTTATGGTGCAGTAGTAAATATATTTTGAGACTCTTCGCACATTAAAGATTTAAAACGCATAAAAAATTTACCTACTACATTTGAATCAATTACGTGGAGTGATATTTGCACTTCTGAAATTACTAATATATATATTTACTAATTATAAGTTTTAGTAAATTATCTCGCAGCAAGGTTTAAGCAAAAGTCTAAAATAGTCAATTTGAAATGCCTAAAACCAAAGTTTTAGCAAAAGTCTAAAATAGTCAATTTAAATTGCCTACAAGCTTTAAAAGAGCTAAATTTATAAAACAAAATTACTTAAGAGTAGTTAAAAGTAGAAAAATGATAAATTTCAGAGAAAAATTTATAGATAAATATATAAAACTTACAAAAAAGTGAAATGATGTGCTTTTCTTTTAAATTGTTTTTCGTACATAACATTTCTCTTACAAGAATAGATCTATCTGTCTGCGCTTGATAAAGTACTCAACTCTAATTACGGAAACAATTAGTACTGAAACACAAAATGCCGACAGAGATGGAGTTACTAGTGCTTACTGGTTACAACAGTAATGTTACTGTCAAGTAAGTAAGCAAGTAAACCAAAAATAGTACGCATTTTTTACCCTTTTTTTTTTTAAACCCCTATTTAATTTGTCTTTTTCCTAGCGATGGGGCGTTTATTTAAGGCAATGCTCAGAACCCTCGTGGCCATGCTCGGGTTTCTCTCCCTCCTCCCCTCTACTGCCCCACTCTTCCTTCCCTCCGCCGCCGATCCCTGAGCTCACATTGCCTCCGGAGGAGGACGAGAGGGAGGAACGAGGCGGTGATTCGACTGGGCAACTAGTTTCTGCTCTCTATCTCTCTCTGTTTTATTTTTTGTTTTCCATTAATTGTAGTTGGCTGGATCTGGTGAGCTTTGCTTCCTCTGCTGCTTTCTCTGTTGGTTTTGGTGGGTTTGGGAGAGAAAAGAGGTCTTTTTGTGGTTCATTGCTAGTGTGCGGAGCAGGTGATAGAGAGTGCGTGAGAATTTTTCACCTGAACAACGTCTTTGTGCTCCCTTTCCGGTCCCTTTGTTACATTTGTTTGACATCTGCTCCCGGGAGGAAATGGATAGGGTTTCCTCGGCGGCGATGTTTCCTGGGGCGATCCAGGCGAGGGGGCAGATGGGGTTGGTGTGGCAGCAGGTGAAGGCGCCGGTGATTGTGCCTGTGCTGCAGCTGGCGGTGTACCTCTGTCTGGCTCTGTCGGTGTTGCTCTTCGTCGAGAAGGTCTACATGGCCATCGTGATCACCGGCGTCCGGCTCCTTGGCCGCCGCCCGGAATCGAGATACAAGTGGGAACCGATGGGCGACGATGCGGAGCTCGGCACGTCCGCCTACCCCATGGTGCTCATCCAGATCCCAATGTACAACGAGAAAGAGGTCCGCTGTCGATCGAATCAACAAATCTCCTTTTGTTTACTTTCCTTGAGATGCGAGCGTTTCAAATTTATTTGAATTTTCAGGTGTACCAGCTCTCGATCGGAGCGGCTTGCGGGCTCTCGTGGCCTTCGGACCGCATCATCATCCAGGTGCTCGACGATTCCACCGACGAATCCATCAAGGTAGCGGATCAAATCGATTCTTTGAAAATTTTCTAAAATATGTCCAAATTCCCCCGAAAGAACTTTTTTTCTTCAAAACTCTTCTTCAATGATACCTGAAGATAACTAAATGATATGCGCATTTTTGGGAGTTCCCTACAAAGATCACTGCTTGGGCAATTGGAGTGGATTTGAAGTCTGAACTGATCATTGTTCTGTGGCGGAAATGGCAGGAGCTGGTTCAGATAGAGTGCCGGAAGTGGGCGAGCAAGGGAGTGAATATCAAATACGCGATCAGGGAAGACAGGGTGGGGTACAAGGCTGGTGCGCTCAAGCAGGGTCTCAAGCACCACTACGTGAAGGATTGCGAGTATGTCACCATCTTCGACGCCGACTTCCAGCCGGAGCCTGATTTCCTCCTCCGAGCCATCCCCTTCCTCACCCACAACCCTCAGATTGCCCTCGTCCAAGGCCGCTGGACCTTCGGTACACTACACACCCAATGCTTTCTTTTATTTACTCATCTTTCTTTTCCAAAATAAAGACATTACTAGCACTAATAAAATCTTCAAAATATATATAATGGTGACAGCTAGTGAGCTAGATAAAGACGAAACACATTTATGAACTGAGATTTACAATATATAGATTATTATAGATTTTGTTTGTCTCTTTTTCATGTTATAGAAATTAATAGATTGGATGGTTGAGGGCATACGTTGTTTAAATGTTATTTATGCTTAAGGACCTCTGAAATCTAGATGATGACTTATGAGTGTGTCCAGGACCACCATTAATGCGTAATTATGATTCACATAGTTGCCATAGACAACCGTACAAACACAGGATCTAACTTTATAGTAGATCATGAGTCCCACATTATTGACTGTGTTTACTGAAACTATGTTTTTTTAGCTGGCAATTCATCCTCTTTCTTTTAACTTTATGTTGATGGATACTAACCATGTCAAGCTCCCATCATCACTGTAATTGTCATATGATCTAAAACTCATAATCCAAATGGTTATGATTACATAAGCTTTTGTTCTGATTTTGGACTTTCTATTATTTTAATATTCTTTCGTTCACTTGTTCAGATTCTTGAGCTTTTTTCTAAAGAAGATCCCTAATGTTGGAAAATACCCAAATGATTTTTTTGAGCCAAAATATCCTCTAGTGTTCATGAAACAATTTGAATGATTGAAAAATAATTTAAACTTTAGGAGACAAGTGTTCCATAAATTTTATAAGAAATAATTTTCAAAAATTATTAGAAAGATAAATTATATTTTATTAAATTATTTTGTGAAATAAGTTGATGGAATAAAATTTGCTATTTTTAGTATTATTATTATTATTATAAAAATGAATTATTTTAAAAAATAACAATAACATTTCATTTCATCAAATTCATAAACTGAAATAATTTACCTTTTTTTTTAAAAAAAAACATGTTCATTTAATTTATAAGTACATTTCTTAAATTTAAAAAAAGGTAAACATAGTTGATCTTTTCTTCACGAAGTTGTTTGGTGAAATAATTTGATGGACTAAATTAGAAACATATTTAATTAGCTTTGTCATTGTTAAGACTACGGAGTAGGTTTATCTAAGGGTATTTATTTTGATTCAGAACATTGATAACAACTTTATGTAAATATTTTAGACCAGTGTGGTTTGATTTGAATATTTTTCAATATTAGAGATATTGAGATAATTTTTTCAGGATATTTGAAACATAAGATCAAATAAATTACACCTGAAAGTGACGAACAACTACAGTTAACATTATTTTGGAAGGAAGGTAGAAGATCCTAGTGCTGTCATGTACTGGCACACCACATGCCTGGCATGAGGAGCTCGTGATTATAAATTCCTCTTGTTTTCTCTCACATAATCATATGTTTGCAACTTGCAAGTGTGAGAGAGTCAAGAAAAAAAAAGTAAATAAAAAAACACTTATTATAGGGAGATTAAAGAAGAAAAAGGTCCAACAAGTCTTATCAAACTTTGGTACTACCGATCTCTTTTACCATCACTGTTCTTGCTGCTTTTCCCATGTGCAATTATACTCACTTGCATCTAACTGTTTGTCTCCACATTCATTTTTTTTTCATGTCCACCGACACTGCAATTTACTGTATTCTAAATTTTTCTTGTTTCTTATTTATCTTATCTAGTCTGCGCAAGCAAGGTATCTTGTCGGTTCAAATGATGAATCATATTTGTCCAAAAAACCAGTTAAATAATTTTTGGAAGTTGTTTTTTGCTTCCATCCTTGAATGCAATGAATTGACTGCAGTGAATGCGGATGAAAATATGATGACAAGGATGCAGGAGATGTCTTTGGACTATCACTTCTTTGTTGAGCAGCAAGTGGGTTCCTCCACCTGTGCCTTTTTCGGCTTCAATGGTTAGTTCTAAATGCACCTCAGAAGTATTTAACCAGTCAAATAAGCTAGGAGATTATGCTCATGAATGGATGCTTGTCAAGGAACTGCTGGGGTGTGGCGGATTTCAGCTATCAATGAGGCTGGAGGTTGGAAGGATAGGACCACTGTGGAGGACATGGATCTGTCTGTTCGTGCAAGCCTCAAGGGCTGGAAATATATCTTCCTCAAAGACCTCGAGGTACGTACACTAATTGAGATTAGTAATCATTCATGAGTCGAATCACAAGTTTCAAAATTAGTTCAACAAAACTGTGAATATGGAACAAATACATAGACAGCCCTGTTGCTACCTTAAATGTTGATTTGACTAGTTTCATTCATATATCCTTTGTTAAAGGAAAGAGAATATTGTTAGAAATTGATTTTTCTTAACGAATTGATTGAATTAAAATATTGGCAGTCTATTTTATAAATAGATCATCATAAATTACCAATGGCACCATACCGATGGACCACAGATTCGAGCCACTGATTAATTTCAGTTTGATATATTACTATTTCAAACTATATATGTACTTTCTTTTATTTTACGTCATAATATCTATAAAATAAGGCATTATGTATGGAAAAAAAAATGATTGAAGGAGGATTATTTCTCTCCAAATTATCTTGTTTTATATGATAGTCACTGATCTTGTTTTAATCCTCTCAAGAGCTAGTAGGGGAGGTTACGACCTCCCTTCTCTCCTTTAACCTATCATTCTTCATTCTAGCATTCCTCTCATCCAACTTCTTCACCGTTTAGATCATTGTTCCCGGACACCACCCCAACAAAGTTGAGAACTTGAGATCCTCTTGAATTAGATACTCATTGACTATCGCTTCCTTAGATCTCTCCAATCCAACTAACTCCTCTATGCTCTTACATCTTGATTCCCATATTTTATTAATAAGTCCTAGTAACATGCTATGTTGGTCACAATAGCCACAAATATAAAGTCATATTGCCATATCTCTCAAGTTGAAGAATCTTGTTAGCCGCACCATTCATCCTATTATTTTGGTCACGAAACACATATATCACCTATGGACCATGTGGGTCGTCCTATCTAGCATCAAGGATAACCAGAAAACCTTAGACATGTAGATTTCTCACTATGCCAAAGTACATATCAACTAGGGTTAGCACATGCCATAGGGATCTAGCTTCAGTAATCCAAAACATTTGCTCACCACCTGATAACTTCTTTTGTTTTGATGCTAAAGGAAAGAGATTATTAATTCATTTCCTAACATTATGCACTGATTGAATTTTGATTCATCTCTGATTATTTGCTTATCCACCTTCGATATTTTATAGGCTTGGCAATGTTTATTTTCATTTGGTATGTTACTATATTCATTGTTTCTTTTATATTATGTCACAACCTCTATAATATAGGGTATTTTGTATACAAAGAGAATATTGAATGAATAATTATTTCTCCACAAATCATCTTGTCTTACATGTTCATATAATAAAATAATGTTGAAGTAATTTGATGAGTTCTTAATTCATTTCATGCTTCATATTATATTTGTGTTCAGGTCAAAAGTGAACTACCAAGTACTTTCAAGGCCTTCCGACATCAGCAACACAGATGGTCTTGTGGCCCTGCAAATTTGTTCAGGAAAATGGTGGTGGAGATCTCCAAAAACAAGGTTAGTCACATTAGGATAAAACTTTTTTTAACATAAAAATTTATACATCTGATGAAAATTTTTCTCTGTAAATACAGAAAGTGACTATCTGGACAAAAATATATGTTATATACAGTTTTTTCTTCATCAGAAAGATTGTAGGTCATATCGTGACCTTCATATTTTACTGCATCGTAATCCCGATGACAGTCTTTGTTCCTGAAGTACAAATACCAAAGTGGGGTTTAGTGTACATTCCCTCAGTCATTACACTGCTGAATTCAGTTGGAACACCAAGGTATGAGAACTTGAAACAATCTTTAACTTTAGATTTGCTTGATTGCCAATGCCATCCTTATTTGTTTACAATGGATCAAACAATTAATGTCTGGTTTTGCTATTTTGGCTAAATGTCTAGTCTTCCAAATCAACAAATGACAACACAATAAATCTTCTCTTTGACTAAATCTTAAATATAAGCCCTTTGATCCAATGTTCTACTGTAGGTCTTTTCACTTGCTGATGTTCTGGGTCCTTTTTGAGAATGTCATGTCTCTGCATAGAACAAAAGCAACCTTAAGTGGCCTATTGGAAGCAGGGGGGAGGGTCAACGAGTGGGTGGTCACTGAGAAGCTAGGGGATATCATGAAGACAAAATCTAAAGGAGCTAGGAAGCCAAGACTAAGACTCGGTGACAGGTATTCACAATTCCTCTATTACATTTATGGATATGCTTGCCATGTTAAATTCAAAGCATTAGTCTTAGAAGCAAACTTTAAGAAAATAATATTTGATTGAAATGCTCCTTTTCCTGTCCTGAAAAATAGGTTACATCTGATGGAGCTCTTTACTGGAGTCTACCTCTTCTTCTGTGGGTGCTACGATCTTTCCTACGGGAAGAACCATTACTACATCTACCTTTATCTTCAAGCAATCACTTTCGCAATTGTTGGATTTGGTTATGTTGGCACTTTTGTGCCACAATCCTAAGGTCGATATACTGCCGGCCACATTCATACAGTGCCTCAAAATATCATACCTTGTACCTGGGCATGCTTTAGTTTCAGTAACTGTGAAGACCATTCAAGAAAAGAACCAAGTCTCATCGTCAACGAAGGCAGACCTCTACCCAATGGGATTCTAGAAGGCAGTCTTCTGATAGGATCCTTGTGTGAATAAGGATTGAGTAAATGGTCTAACAAAGTGTCACAATGGAACAACCTTGACTATCAACGGCGGAAGTAGAGAGAGCAGATTTAGCTTAGTGCTGTGTGAAAGCCAGAAATTCTAGATCAATTATAATTATTAAATTTGTCTTTATATATTCTTTCGCAGTGTTGTGCTTAAACAGGGGGGATGCCGTTGGTATTCTCCTATTTGAGTGTGCACCTCCTAAAGTGGATGGTGATTTATTACTTGAGAGCCAGGGGTTAAATCTTAGAGTTGGCGTGCTTTATCCATTCTTATATCCACTTACTTTTGCAATCACTTTTTTCCGTCATCGTAATTTACCTTTTATTTATCTTCTAGATACTCACATTTTAATTTTTATATATTTGTAAAGATTTTTCTTTTAAATGAGATTTACAATTAAAGGATGCTGAACTTCTAGACCGTCCACAGTGAGTACTTCTCAATTTAGTGATAAATTTTTATGGGACCGAACCGGTTATCTCAGACTCAATGTTATCTAATCTGGTTAATCTCTTTAGGCCCCGGACTATAATGAAGTGATAAGGATACTCAATTATTTCTCATATACCTACGATTCTATTTAAGTTATGGTGTATTTTTATAAGAATTTTTTTTCAAAATAAAATTCACAATTAAAAAAATTTCATGGACCGGACCGACGTATCATTTTTTTTTTTCATTTGAAAGGTGTTTGTGGTTAAGATATGAACGATTCTTACACGAAGTTATGACACCGAAATTTCTAAGCCCCTCTGTACCTTGACCGCTTCATCTTTTACCACAAGAAAATACTTCCGGCAGTAATGGACGCTCTTAGCTGCAGGCTTATCCTCGCGGCAGCGTGGCAGACTTCTACGACCAAGCGGCCCACACTCTAGAAAGTTGACTCTTCTAGATCTCCAGGAGAAGGAGGAAGTTTCTGGGTCTCTCAAATCTCGAAAGCTTGGAATTTGTAAATCTGCAGCCCTAAATTGAGGCGATGTGCAAGACTCCCAGATCTTCGGTCACTCCCGCTATATAAACCAACCCACGGACACAGCAGCCACACAGCACGGCTCAGTTAGTTCGAGCGGAGATGGCAGCTAAAGCGGCGGCGGCGGCGGCAGTGGGGAGGATGAAGCTGGGCTCGCAGGGGCTGGTGGTCTCCCGCCAGGGCCTTGGCTGCATGGGCATGTCCGCCCTGTACGGTCCGCCCAAGCCCGAGCCCGACATGGTCGCCCTGATCCACCACGCCGTCGCCTCCGGCGTCACCTTCTTCGACTCCTCCGACATCTACGGCCCCTTCACCAACGAAGCCCTCCTCGGGAAGGTACAAGAACTCAATTGGTTAATTCGATCGCTGCCGATTTGATTTAAGGAAGATGTATAATCGAAGGGCGATTTGGTCGATCGATGGTTAGGCTTTTCAAGGGGGGAGTGAGGAAGAAGGTGGAGGTGGCCACCAAGTTCGGCTACCACATCGTCGACGCGGCGAACTTCGAGATCCGCGGCGACCCAGCGTACGTGAGGAAGGCCTGCGAAGCCAGCTTGAAGCGGCTGAACATCGATTGCATCGATCTCTACTACCAACACCGAGTCGACATTCGAGTCCCCATCGAGGTCACGGTGAGTGAGTTGCGATACTAATTCTTCGTTGGGTCAAAAGGCGTCCGGTATTATTTTCATTATTATCTCCAGTCTAAATTGAAAAAGTTGGTAAAGTAATGGAATTGATGATTTAGAATGAGTTAGTAAATAATAAAATAAAATAAAATTTTTTATTTTGAATATTTTTATATTTTTATCATTTTATCCTTAATAAAATTTAATATTTACATAGAGGGTTATTTAGTAAGTTCAATTTTTTAAATTAATTCCATTCACAAATCAGACTAAAAGAGGTCTGATTTGTTTTAAAACATTTGATTGGAATTGGAATTCAATTCCTTGCTAATTTCATGCTGAAAGTTTGTTCCAAAGGGTGGTGGAGGAATTCAATTTCATCCCTTTCCAAACAAGTTGTTAGGAATTTTGTAGTACAGTTCAAAATTAACATGTTAAAAAATATTTACCTTGCATCAGTTAAGAAACAATAATTGCTACAACACAAATTCAATCTTATTTACTTAGTATTCATGCTATAACAATTACGATTTTATAACTGCTGCTGCAGTACATATTCGTCTTACTCATCTAATATTCAAATTGTAGCAGCTATTAAACGGTAACTGTTAATTAGCTGTTATAACGGGAATGCTAGATGAAGATGTCGAATCCATGTTATAGTAGTTATGAAATGACTCTAACCAAAATGTTTTTTTTTATAATTTTTGACAAAAAAATCTCCCTACTAATTATAAAAATTAAAATCGTGTTGTTAGATCGGAGAACTAAAAAAGTTAGTTGAAGAAGGCAAAATAAAATACATCGGATTGTCTGAGGCATCTGCTTCGACCATCAGGCGGGCGCATGCCATCCACCCCATCACTGCGGTGCAGCTCGAGTGGTCTCTCTGGTCAAGAGACGTAGAGCAAGATATAATTCCTACTTGCAGGTCAAAACCTTACAATTCAATTAACTTCATCTAGTTCTACATTTTCATTTCATTTCATTCCATTCATCTTTCAACTGTATTTTCAATTGTTTTTTTTTTTTTTTGGTTTTGCTGAATTCTGCAGGGAACTTGGTATCGGAATCGTCGCGTATAGTCCTTTGGGAAGAGGGTTTTTCTCTTCGGGACCGAAAATAGTCGAAACACTATCTGATTATGATTTTCGCAAGGTGATGATTAGCTAAATTATTTTTCACTATCTAGTTTTGTTAAACAAAGTCACTACTGTCACTACTGACATTATAAGTCGAATGATGAATGATCAGATGGTGCCTAGATTTCAGCCGGAGAACCTTGCTCAGAATGGACTAATATTTGAGGGTGTGAGCGAAATGGCGAAGAGAAAAGGGTGCACCACTTCGCAATTGGCCTTGGCTTGGATCCATCACCAGGGGCCTGATGTTTGCCCCATCCCCGGCACTACCAAGATTGAGAATTTCGATCAAAATATCGGAGCTTTGTCGGTAGAGCTCACTCGCGAAGAAATGGCCGAGCTCGAGTCGTTTGCCGCGGCCGATGCCGTGAAGGGTGATCGGTATCCGACCGCCTCGGGCACTTGGAGGGAATCGGATACCCCTCCTTTGTCTTCGTGGAAGGGCCAATGAAGAAAAACTCGACTCCTACGAATAAAAAAGCTTGTCACAGTACTGCTCGTTATAAGCTTCTCGTCTAGATCGAATAAAAGAGCTTCCTTTGGAGTATTGGAGCTCTAATCGCATTTACTTTTAATTTGTTGAAGTGATGAAAGATCAATTTGCATTTTATCGCAATCCTTTAATATCAAAGAGACAACACAATAACTTTCTAGATTGAGCACACGCATCAATATTCAAATTTATTAGTGAAGGAATTCCATGGATTAGCAACTTGGAAGAAAATTCCTCCACAAAGAAGCATCGTGAACAAACAAGACATGAAGAGATTCAACTTTTTTTTTGCTTCCACTAAAACATCAACATCGATCAAAACTTGCATATATTGTCCTCTGCATTTGGGCATCAAGTGGACCAAATTAACAAAGGCATATTTTTCAGAATCTGAAATTTGAGAAATAGAAATGAGATGTTCAGTCATACCAAACCCATGATTGACAGACACTCTTCGGAGTCACTGTATATCTGGATTTGAACCCACATTCATTGTCAACGGTGACAATTACATGATTCCCGCAGTAGAGATACTTGTCAGAGCTTCTTTGTTGGAGCTTTGAGCAAGAAGATTGAGAGACCTATCAACAACAAAATGATACGAGGCAAGAATCTGATCGCAAAGCTTGGATTAGCTAAATCTTTGGATGCGACCAAACAATTGCTCTTTTGAATTTCATTCTTTTTTGTTGAGTTAGGAGTTAGTGGGTCAGTGGGTTCTATGTGATCAAGTGTTAATGGAGGTTAATGTTTGTATTATGGAGTTAAAGATTTAATGGTTATATTATGAATTTATTTATTTAGGAGTAAGAATTTATTTTCTTTGATTTTTTTAAAAATGTTTTCATTGAATTTTGTCACAATCAATGATAATAGAAACATCAATCATTGAAGTGAGAAGAGCCTTTTAGTTATTTAGTGTTAATAGTCATCCGTAATTTACCTTCTCCGTATTAATCTTGAACGGATTGACGGGGACACTAGAGACAAGCGAAGTCACCTTTTGCCACCACGAGAAGAGCCTTCTCGTTAAACAATAGAAGGTCAAGTAGCTAACATAGAATAGAGGGACCCAACCTTGTTTACTAAAAGGCACAATGTAACTCGACTGGTCTTGCATATTAGAAATAAGTCAAATCGAATTAAATTTTGATAAGTAATTGAGTAAGTTTAAAATGAATTAAGTTGTTGAAATAATTATTTAAATTTGATTTAATTTCTTTTTTTTATCCGTTTTAGTTTAGTATAAATTTGGTTTGAGTTTGATTTATTTAGGGTACGTTTGGTATGGTATAATCTATCTTGTAGAGTTGTCAATTTGGGTTAGGCCTGTCGAGTTGGCCCGCCCCGCCAAACAAATTAAGCTGGTTGGGTTGAAATTTTATAAACTCAAACACGCCATGGGTTGGCTCGCCTAGGCCCGTGACTCGCGCGGGTCGGTCCGCGATGGGTTGGGTTGGCCCGCGGGTTGAGAAATTCATATAAGCCAAGTTTTGTGTCAATTTATTATCTTTCATTGTTATGATTTTAAATAAAAATATTACTTTTTATCCAACATTCATAACAAATAAAAATATTACTTTTTATCCAACATTATTACTTATTTGTGTCCATTTACATTTAAAATGTCTATTTTTAGATACATTTGATTGATAAATTTTTCCGAAGTAAACGTTGAAGATATAAATTTTTTTTATTAATTTTTTAATTTTTTGATGGGCTCGCGGGTTGGCCCGCCTAACCCGCAACCCGCAACCCGCTTTAGATTGAGTTGGGTTGGGGATTTCCCAATCCGCCAAAATGTCGGGTTGGCCCGCCCCCCTAGCCCCGCCCCGCCAAATGGCCGGCCCACCACAGGCCCGTTTGACAACTCTACTATCTTGTAATATAATCAAGATTATATTACGAGGCTGGTTACTTTATTTG